>JAVLUX010000051.1:1635950-1645950 GCA_032164185.1 Moxostoma hubbsi
AATAAATGATTGTTATAAATGTTTATGTTTGAAATAAATGATTGTTATAAATGTTTATATTTGAAATAAATGATTGTAATAAATGTTTATGTTTGAAATAAATGATTGTTATAAATGTTTATGTTTGAAATAAATGATTGTTATAAATGTTTATATTTGAAATAAATGATTGTAATAAATGTTTATGTTTGAAATAAATGATTGTAATAAATGTTTATGTTTGAAATAAATGATTGTTCTAAATGTTTATATTTGAAATAAATGATTGTTATAAATGTTTATATTTGAAATAAATGATTGTAATAAATGTTTATGTTTGTAATAAATGATTGTTATAAATGTTTATATTTGTAATAAATGATTGTTATAAATGTTTATGTTTGTAATAAATGATTGTTATAAATGTTTATGTTTGAAATAAATGATTGTTATAAATGTTTATGTTTGTAATAATGTTATAAATGTTTATATTAGAAATAAATGATTGTTATAAATGTTTATGTTTGTAATAATGTTATAAATGTTTATATTAGAAATAAATGATTGTAATAAATGTTTATGTTTGAAATAAATGATTGTTATAAATGTTTATATTTGAAATAAATGATTGTTATAAATGTTTATATTAGAAATAAATGATTGTAATAAATGTTTATGTTTGTAATAAATGATTGTAATAAATGTTTAAGTTTGAAATAAATGATTGTTATAAATGTTTATATTTGAAATAAATGATTGTAATAAATGTTTATGTTTGAAATAAATGATTGTTCTAAATGTTTATATTTGAAATAAATGATTGTTATAAATGTTTATATTTGAAATAAATGATTGTAATAAATGTTTATGTTTGTAATAAATGATTGTTATAAATGTTTATATTTGTAATAAATGATTGTTATAAATGTTTATATTTGTAATAAATGATTGTTATAAATGTTTATGTTTGTAATAAATGATTGTTATAAATGTTTATGTTTGAAATAAATGATTGTTATAAATGTTTATGTTTGTAATAATGTTCTAAATGTTTATATTAGAAATAAATGATTGTAATAAATGTTTATGTTTGAAATAAATGATTGTTATAAATGTTTGTGTTTGTAATAAATGATTGTTATAAATGTTTATGTTTGAAATAAATGATTGTTATAAATGTTTATGTTTGTAATAAATGATTGTTATAAATGTTTATGTTTGAAATAAATGATTGTTATAAATGTTTATGTTTGAAATAAATGATTGTTATAAATGTTTATGTTTGAAATAAATGATTGTTATAAATGTTTATGTTTGAAATAAATGATTGTTATAAATGTTTGTGTTTGTAATAAATGATTGTTATAAATGTTTATGTTTGAAATAAATGATTGTTATAAATGTTTATGTTTGAAATAAATGATTGTTATAAATGTTTATGTTTGAAATAAATGATTGTTATAAATGTTTATGTTTGAAATAAATGATTGTTATAAATGTTTATGTTTGAAATAAATGATTGTAATAAATGTTTATGTTTGAAATAAATGATTGTTATAAATGTTTATATTAGAAATAAATGATTGTAATAAATGTTTATGTTTGAAATAAATGATTGTTATAAATGTTTATGTTTGTAATAAATGATTGTTATAAATGTTTATATTTGTAATAAATGATTGTTATAAATGTTTATGTTTGTAATAAATGATTGATATAAATGTTTATATTTGAAATAAATGATTGTTATAAATGTTTATATTAGAAATAAATGATTGTAATAAATGTTTATGTTTGAAATAAATGATTGTTATAAATGTTTATATTTGTAATAAATGATTGTTATAAATGTTTATGTTTGTAATAAATGATTGTTATAAATGTTTATGTTTGAAATAAATGATTGTTATAAATGTTTATGTTTGAAATAAGTCATTGTTATAAATGTTTATGTTTGTAATAAATGATTGTTATAAATGTTTATGTTTGTAATAAATGATTGTTATAAATGTCTATGTTTGAAATAAATGATTGTTATAAATGTTTATGTTTGTAATAAATGATTGTTATAAATGTTTATGTTTGAAATAAATGATTGTTATAAATGTTTATGTTTGTAATAAATGATTGTTATAAATGTTTATGTTTGAAATAAATGATTGTTATAAATGTTTGTTTGTAATAAATGATTGTTATGTTTATATTTGAAATAAATGATTGTTATAAATGTTTATATTTGTAATAAATGATTGTAATAAATGTTTATATTTGAAATAAATGATTGTTATAAATGTTTATCTTTGAAATAAGTGATTGTTATAAATGTTTATATTAGAAATAAATGATTGTAATAAATGTTTATATTTGTAATAAATGATTGTTATAAATGTTTATATTAGAAATAAATGATTGTTATAAATGTTTATGTTTGAAATAAAATGATTGTTATAAATGTTTATATTTGAAATAAATGATTGTTATAAATGTTTATATTTGAAATAAATGATTGTAATAAATGTTTATGTTTGTAATAAATGATTGTAATAAATGTTTATGTTTGAAATAAATGATTGTTATAAATGTTTATGTTTGAAATAAGTGATTGTTATAAATGTTTGTGTTTGTAATAAATGATTGTTATAAATGTTTATGTTTGAAATAAATGATTGTTATAAATGTTTATGTTTGAAATAAATGATTGTTATAAATGTTTATATTAGAAATAAATGATTGTAATAAATGTTTATGTTTGAAATAAATGATTGTTATAAATGTTTATGTTTGTAATAAATGATTGTTATAAATGTTTATATTTGTAATAAATGATTGTTATAAATGTTTATGTTTGTAATAAATGATTGATATAAATGTTTATATTTGAAATAAATGATTGTTATAAATGTTTATATTAGAAATAAATGATTGTAATAAATGTTTATGTTTGAAATAAATGATTGTTATAAATGTTTATATTTGTAATAAATGATTGTTATAAATGTTTATGTTTGTAATAAATGATTGTTATAAATGTTTATATTTGAAATAAATGATTGTTATAAATGTTTATATTAGAAATAAATGATTGTAATAAATGTTTATATTTGTAATAAATGATTGTTATAAATGTTTATATTAGAAATAAATGATTGTTATAAATGTTTATGTTTGAAATAAAATGATTGTTATAAATGTTTATATTTGAAATAAATGATTGTTATAAATGTTTATATTTGAAATAAATGATTGTAATAAATGTTTATGTTTGAAATAAATGATTGTTATAAATGTTTATATTTGAAATAAATGATTGTTATAAATGTTTATATTAGAAATAAATGATTGTTATAAATGTTTATATTTGAAATAAATGATTGTTATAAATGTTTATATTAGAAATAAATGATTGTAATAAATGTTTGTTTGAAATAAATTATTGTTATAAATGTTTATGTTTGAAATAAGTGATTGTTATAAATGTTTATGTTTGTAATAAATGATTGTTATAAATGTTTATGTTTGAAATAAATGATTGTTATAAATGTTTATGTTTGTAATAAATGATTGTTATAAATGTTTATATTTGAAATAAATGATTGTTATAAATGTTTATGTTTTAAATAAATTATTGTTATAAATGTTTATGTTTGAAATAAATGATTGTTATAAATGTTTATGTTTGAAATAAGTGATTGTTATAAATGTTTATGTTTGTAATAAATGATTGTTATAAATGTTTATGTTTGTAATAAATGATTGTTATAAATGTTTATGTTTGTAATAAATGATTGTTATAAATGTTTATATTTGTAATAAATGATTGTTATAAATGTTTATATTTGTAATAAATGATTGTTATAAATGTTTATGTTTGAAATAAATGATTGTTCTAAATGTTTATATTAGAAATAAATGATTGTAATAAATGTTTATGTTTGAAATAAATGATTGTTATAAATGTTTATGTTTGAAATAAGTGATTGTTATAAATGTTTATGTTTGTAATAAATGATTGTTATAAATGTTTATGTTTGAAATAAATTATTGTTATAAATGTTTATACTTGTAATAAATGATTGTTATAAATGTTTATATTTGAAATAAATGGTTGTTATAAATGTTTATATTTGAAATAAATGATTGTTATAAATGTTTATATTTGAAATAAATGATTGTTATAAATGTTTATATTTGTAATAAATGATTGTTATAAATGTTTATGTTTGAAATAAATGATTGTTATAAATGTTTATGTTTGAAATAAATGATTGTTATAAATGTTTATATTTGAAATAAATGATTGTTATAAATGTTTATATTAGAAATAAATGATTGTAATACATGTTTATGTTTGAAATAAATGATTGTTCTAAATGTTTATATTAGAAATAAATGATTGTAATAAATGTTTATGTTTGAAATAAATTATTGTTATAAATGTTTATGTTTGAAATAAGTGATTGTTATAAATGTTTATGTTTGTAATAAATGATTGTTATAAATGTTTATGTTTGAAATAAATTATTGTTATAAATGTTTATGTTTGAAATAAATGATTGTTATAAATGTTTATGTTTGTAATAAATGATTGTTATAAATGTTTATATTTGAAATAAATGATTGTTATAAATGTTTGTTTTAAATAAATTATTGTTATAAATGTTTATGTTTGAAATAAATGATTGTTATAAATGTTTATGTTTGAAATAAGTGATTGTTATAAATGTTTATGTTTGTAATAAATGATTGTTATAAATGTTTATGTTTGTAATAAATGATTGTTATAAATGTTTATGTTTGTAATAAATGATTGTTATAAATGTTTATATTTGTAATAAATGTTGTTATAAATGTTTATATTTGTAATAAATGATTGTTATAAATGTTTATGTTTGAAATAAATGATTGTTATAAATGTTTATTGTGTGTTTGTAACATCATGGTCAGGTTTGATTGCAGCATAATGACATTAAAAACTGACACTTCAAATCAGTTTAAACTGCTAAACTTTGAGCAATAATAGTTTGATAATGTGTAAATATATATAAATGCATATGTTGTGATAAAATATAAAATGAGTTTATAATAAGTCATCAGACTTACACAGTGTGTGTGTACAGTCATCTACTGTCTGTTACTGACATCACATGATCTTCAACTCATTATGGAGATTTTAATCAACCAAATCTACAATTTATGCCACATTCTCATATTTTATTCATGTTTCAATACAAGTGTCGGTCTGAATTTGTACTAAAAATGCTTATTTGTATTTGCAAATTAATGGTAAAATTCTGGAATATACATGTAAATAAGATTAAAATGGCATAAAATCCAAAAAGAAATTCATAATATTATTATTCTTACTTCAGGGAAGAAGAAATGGTATCATCATCATCATCATCATCATCATTTGACCCTTCCGGTCAGAAATGAGCGCGAGTACCAAAGGAGGGTTAAGTGATTGGAAATAATGTCACAGCACAAATAAAATCAAACTGCTTCTAAATGTAGGCTTCATTTTCTTTATGCGAAATATCATATATTGTTTTTTGTGTTAAATATGACCAGGTAATTTTCTTGACTGATAAATAATATTTTAAATAGCTTCATTGTACAGAGAGTATCTATATGCCACAAAAACACAAAGCAGAAACACAACGTGGCATCATGAGATGTGATACTGGCATCGTCTATGAATAACTTCACATGACCTTCAGTTCTGCTGATACACGGCCGATCCAAACACAGTCGACCATCAGGACACTCATGTGTCACTATTCTCTCACGGATTAAACAGGTAAAACATCTTCCCAAGTTCTGCTTCACTTCAGTGGCTGTAAACGGCACTTTAGACAAAAGCCTCATTATTAGTCTATATTGAACACTGAACCTTACTTGCACCACAGACAACGTCTGACTTTTGTCCATTATATATTTCATTACTGATTGTTGCATGATTTTAAGCAGTGTTTAATCAGCAGAAGTGATTCAGTCGTTTCATTCAAATGAATTTCATTTGATCTCAGAAGAATGAAATGCTCAAAGGACCTGTGATAGATGCACATGAAAGACGTCCAGTATTTAAATGTCTTCAAGTCAAATCTGTATTGAGATTAATCGAGATGTGTGCAGAATTAACACCTTCAAATCGGCTTTGGCAAGTGAATCAACATGGCACATACTAGTAGAATTGGAGTAGTAAGACTGATAGTGAGACCTGTGCTGATTTAAGTGAGTCACATCAAACTTATATAAATCTTCTAGAGACTTCTGCAGTTAAAATATGCCATCAGAGGTTCATCCAGGATGAGTCTCGTCATATATATGATGCTGCGTGTGACACCTGCACTCACTGACACTTACGTGTGTCTATATATAAAAATATCACAATGTTATGAGGACAACAATCATTTTAATAAAAAAGGTGCCATGAGAACATCTATGGCTGGCAAGAAAAGCAAGCAATGATTGTAATATTTAGTATGGAGGACAATTTGTCTAATTACAAGGGAAGAAGGTCAAACTGATTTCTCTAAGCTCCAACTTTCCCATTCATGCTTTATCATTTGTCCGTTCATTTGAATTTAATGTTAATTTTACCAGATGTTTCCGAATTTCTCCAAGGCTTCCACCAGATCAGCTTCAACCACAGATTCACAGAGTCCACGAACGTGAACGACGGGTGACGGAGCGATCCGATGTGTGTCAGAGCCGTTATCCTGCGGATCAGAGAGTCATTCATCATTTCAACACATTTTAATATAAACTTCATCACACCGATCTCACATGAGACCAGAGATTTCACTTCTGTTCACAATCCCAAAACAAAACCATTTTATGATTTTACAAACCAATTTCAATACCACTGCAATTATACCGTGTGGAGGTGAGGGTACGGTCGAGCGCCCATCTGTGATGAGTGAGGCCGGGAAAGCTGAGTGGTTAAGGATTTACACCTGTGCCAACTGCTGTTTGTATTTTCAGTGATCTGTGGTGCAGTTAACAGGGGATGAGACGACAGCAGACGGGGGAGAGTCCCGCAAGCATTTTGTCCCTGGAACTGAACAGTAACAGGCACTAAAATGTAGTGCTTCACCAGGTGTGCTGTACCCAAAGCCTCACCTTGAACCACGCTTTGGAGAATCGAAGTTTGATTACAACCCGTATCCACCAAGGTTTGCATGTATCGCCTTGGATACTCACTGGTATACGGTACGTCCCTGCTCGATTGTGGGCAGCTTGTGACGTGCTGGGGACCCGGACCCCACATCCATCACCAGGCATTGATCCTGGATGTGTCCCAGTTCCCCGCAGCGCCAACACACAGACCCAGACCTTACCCCCACACCTGCGGCCCAGATTTACCAACCTGGCAGGAAATGGGAACAGAGAAAGAGGAGTCGTAGCACTAGAAATGCCCCGGGTCCGAGAAGCAGGCTTCAATGTTGTGGGCGGGTAGGGACAGGAATAGTATGGGATGGAGAAGGGGAAGTGAGAGAGAGAGAGAGAGAGAGAGAGAGAGAGAGAGCTGTTGAGAGAGAAAAGGATTCACCGGCTCCTGGATACGCTGCCAAGTGGTCCTCTGCCAGCTGGACTGCCTCTTCCAGTGATGCCGGACGGTGGCACTGGACCCACTCCGCTGTTCCCTTTGGCAGACGGTTAATGAATTGCTCCAGTCCACCAGGTTGATAACTCCATCGGCACCGCGGCCCTCAGCTAGCAACCACCTCTGACAGGCATCGCTGGAAGTGCTGACGGTGCTGTTCTGGGTTACGGCCGACCCGTTGCAGGATGGCTAGTTTTATTTCCGAGTACTCCAGCAGGCTTGCGACATGTAGCCGAGTCTCCCCCAACAACAGCGGCAATAAACAGACCGCCCACTGCGTTCGGGACAACCCCGACCCCTACGCGGCACGCTCAAAAAGTTTGATGAATTCTTCAAGGTCATCCTCTGGTCCCATTTTCGGCAACATGATCTGAGGAACTGCGGGCTCGGACGGGGTCGCTGCTGGAGTATCCCCCTGTGGCAGCAAGCTCCGGATCACCTGTCGCTCCTCCACCTGGGCTTGTATCAAGGCCTGGGACTGTCACTCATGTTCCGACCGCAGCTCCAGGATGGTCTGATGTTGCATTTGGCGGTGAGGGTCTTGATGATTTCAGCCAGCGGCAAGGACTCCATGGCAGCGATCTCCCTCGATTCCCGGGTTTTGGCACCACTGTAGCAAATTCCTTCTTTCCAGGGAAAGAGGAAACAGGAGACGGCGTACTCCTTGACAGCGAATAAGTCTTTATTTACAAAATGCTTTTTAATTTTCAGCAAACACTCAAAACACGTGCAAACACACACAGTTGGTTGAAGCGGGACTCGTCTCATCCCCTGTTAACTGCACCACAGATCACTGAAAATACAAACAGCAGTTGGCACAGGTGTAAATCCTTAACCACTCAGCTTTCCCGGCCTCACTCATCACAGATCGGCGCCTGACCGCACCCTCACCTCCACATACTGTACCTATTCATTAAATATTAACAATTTAAATTAAAACAATAGTATGTGCATTCAGGTATTCCTCACTTGGTTGAAGAGTGCTTCAGTTTTTATTTTCTTGCAAGTAATTATCCAGTCAATAATAAGCAACAATGAAATGAATGGCATAGAGCGGTCAGTGAGTGTTGCAGATCTATTAGGATGTATTTACACTACAAGCCCTAATGCGCAGATTTAATGTGCAGCCATAAAGGCAATGCACCAAGACATTTCATGTCCCAAACGGGTGTAACATTTAAGCAAAAAACACACGAGGACTTATGATGTATATTGTAGTTATTGACTGATTAATTTGACTGAATTCATTACATTCATTTTGAAGTGTGCAGCTCATGCAGATTATATATTTATTTAATTAAATCAGATTTTGCAGTTTAATAAACACACTAGGACATACTACAATTTTAATGTGTTTTTTTTGTGAATTCAAACATTCTTTTTCGCTCCAAAAATGTCCATTTCCGAGACATTATTATGACTGGATTCAGCGATTCCGGCCCTTTTTTTTCTTGACATTGTGGATCAATAATACAATGATTTTGTACATGTAACAAAAATGTTAGCCACAAACATTCAAACCGTTTTATTGTACCGAAATCTTTTCCAAAACAAATCATTATTTTCCATGGTATTTTTTCTCATCTTCCATGACTGGAAAACTGCATTGCAAAATGTCCGGTTTTCGAGGGCGTGTGAGAACCCTGAGTCTGTTCACATTCACTTGAGACTAACCAACTGAGTTTACATTTATACCACAGAAAGACGAATATTTTGACTAAGGAATGCATTTATCTTAAAACTTTATTGAATCACCATGTCATCGTGATGTCCCAAATCTTTCTGGCCTTTTTTGGTGGCAGTATGCATTCAGCATGCAAACGGTTAAATTACGGCTCACACAGCTGAACATGTTCATAAGCAGACGTCCCGCAGAGAGTAAATGACAGTAAAAGAGCAGGACGCAGGAGATGCGCTCAGGACAATCACGCTGAAATTGCAGCACTGGCAGATACAAGAGGGAAACGGCAAACTGCTGCATGAGTGCTGCGGGCGCAGACAATTACACACACACATTAAACACTAATAACATCGATTATAAGAGTGGATCGCTGAGTATGATGGAAATGGGTTTAATTTATCATACGGTAAAATATCTTGACATTTCTGTTCAGTGTTTACCGAAAGCCATTATGGTCCTCATGTAACGGATGTTTTTGTGCAGTTGTCTGCCAGCAGGGGCTTTCAGTCTCTCTGTCTCACATACACACGTGTCCTCACATCACAGATCCTGACAGCGCTGCATTACTGGAGCTGTGTGTCGCAGTGAAGCGTGCAGATCTTCAGTGTTGCAAGAGCAGATACGCCACAAACAACTGCCATTACAGTCACATCCACAGAGACAGAATTTACTGTGAAGCTCAACATCCTTGTTTGTGCTGTACGTTTTCGCATCCTCATCTTGTATTTCTTAAT
>JAVLUX010000051.1:1650950-1663450 GCA_032164185.1 Moxostoma hubbsi
CTCTCATACAGGCATATGGCTTCTCCTATCTGCATAACTCTACCTCTCATTCCAGCTTGATGATCCTACAGAAGCTGCACGGATCTCGTGAGACGTCTCGTGATGGATGGAAAACACCACCTCCAACTCAACCCTGCACAAACAGCTTCTCATGATTCCAGCGAGCCCAGCAGTCCGTCATCACTTTACCATTCAACTAGACTCATCAACAATTACACTCTCCAGGACAGACAGAAATCTCAGGGTTGTGTTTGACGATCGGTTGATTTTCAGAGATCGCATCGTGAGAACAGCCCGATCATGCAGATTTGCTTTGTAAAACATTAGGAAGATCAGACCCTTCCTATCTGAGCATGCTACACAACTCCTTGTCCAGGCTCTTGTTATATTAGACTGGACTACTGCAATGCTCTTCCGGCAAGACTTCCGGCAAGTACAACTGATCTAGAACACAGCGGCACGATTCCTTTCCAACGAGCCCAAGATAGCGCTCGTCACACCCCTCTTCAGGAAACTGCACTGGCTGCCAATGGTTGCTCGCCTCAAGTTTAAGGTATTGATGCTTGCTTACAGAACAACCACTGGCTTCGCACCCCCACCTACACTCGCTACTTCAGGTCTAGGTGCCCTCCAAAGCTTACGATCGACTGTGCCCCCTTGGTGGAATGACCTGCCAAATTCCACCTGAGCAGCTGTTTCTCTAGCCTCTTTCTAAAAACATCGAAAGACAGCTCTTCCATGAGCACTTGACCCACCCCACCAATGCTCTCTCTGCTCAAAGAAAAAAGAGAATTGTACTCATTGTCCTACCTCTGTTTCACAGCTCCTTAACTTGTATTACAGTACCTATCTCCCTTAGGACAAACCCCTTCTACTGTTCTCCTCATTGCTTTGGATAAAAGCATCTGCCTAAATGAATAAATGTAAATGTCCTTTAGTTAATGCTTAAATACAGAGCACTGTAAAGGAACCAAATCTCCTTCATTTTCAAAATAAGGAAAGACTGAGAATTTTTTTTTTAATTCTATAAATATATATTATTTTAATTATTTATAGTTAGGGGCTGTTCACACCGAACATGTTTTTGCATGGGGTTGCCCAATATTTCAAGCATTCCCCACGTAGACACCGTCATAAAGAGGACTTTTCGAGACACCTGCGTGCTGCTTTATTCATTGTGCTGCGTTTAATTTGACTTTCTGAAGACGTTCAAGTTGAGGTGGGGAAAGTCATAAAGATTGGATGAAAGATTGTGACAACAACGATTCCTATCTTTACCACAATTTTGATGTCATGTTGAAGTTAAACCCAACAGTTTGTGCGGTTGGAAAATCTCCTGCAGAATAGCACAACGTGCAAAAGTGCAGCGGCGCAGCAGATCTGACACTCTCTGACCCTCTTTCACAGCTTCCTGTATCTGGATGTGCAGGTGAAGATTCAGGTCTCGTGTGTTTTACTACAGGAGGAAATTATATCACAGAAGCCCCTTTGGAGACCCCAAAATAGAGGCAGATGACATGAAAACACTTCCTATCAGAATCATCACAACATCTTGTGCAATCTTACAACAGCTCAAACTGTGAATCAGAGCGAAACATTTCATCCATTAATGGACATAAAGCCCAAAGTGAGCTAACAGACTGAACCACAGCACTAAATAAGGTTTAATTCTCATAAATGTACATTAAAGTCAGAAACTCTGAGAAGGTGATTATTAATGAAACCTGTCAAGAAATATTCCTGGTCAAATTTAACCCAAATTTAACCCAAAAACACAAAAGTGAAGTCTACATTAGATTAAGAACAAGAGTTTCTACACTGACCGGAGTTTTAGGCTATTTTCCTTGCGTAATGCATTCAGACGTTTACTGTTATTATTCCCAATGCTTTCAGTGATTTCATTACAGTAACTTTTTACATTTTTCACATTGTGATACTGAGTAAAAGGAGCATAATTGTCATGAAAATATTATAATGTAAAATTTCTTAATGACTCTAAAATTAGGCTTTTTTTCTATCTGCAAAATATGATTTCTTATTTGTTTCCTTTGAATTCATCCATCAGTGTTGCGTAATATCAGCTGTATGACACACAGAAGGAAAACACCTGCTAATTCCTCAACAACTCTGCCGTCACTGTGGTAATGTTATCTTAGATGATTTATTTATTTTTCTATTGTAAGTAAAACTTGATAGTGTTTGATGTGTGTGTGTGTGTGTTTGTGTGTGTGTGAGTGAGTGTATGTATGTGTGTGTGTGTGTGTGTGTGTGTGTGTGTGTGTGTGAGTGAGTGTATGTATGTGTGTGTGTGTGTGTGTGTGTGTGAGAGTGTGTGTGTGTGTGTGTGTGTGAGAGTGTGAGTGTGTGTGTGTGTGAGTGTGTGTGTGTGAGTGTGTGTGTGTGTGTGAGTGTGTGTGTGAGTGAGTGTATGTATGTGTGTGTGTGTGTGTGTGTGTGTGTGTGTGTGTGAGTGAGTGTATGTATGTGTGTGTGTGTGTGTGTGTGTGTGTGTGAGAGTGTGTGTGTGTGTGTGTGTGTGAGAGTGTGAGTGTGTGTGTGTGTGTGTGTGAGTGTGTGTGTGTGAGTGTGTGTGTGTGTGTGAGTGTGTGTGTGTGTGTGTGAGAGTGTGAGTGTGTGTGTTTGTGTGTGTGTGTGTATGTGTGTGTGTGTGTGTGTGTTTGTGTGTGTGAGTGTGTGTGTGTATGTGTGTGTGTGAATGTGTGTGTGTGTGAGTTTGTGTGTGTGTGAGTGAGTGTATGTATGTGTGTGTGTGTGTGTGTATGAGTGTGTGAGAGTGTGTGTGTGTGTGTGAGAGTGTGAGTGTGTGTGTGTGTGTGTGTGTGTGTGTGTGTGTGTGAGTGTGAGTGTGTGTGAGTGTGTGTGTGTGTGAGAGTGTGAGTGTGTGTGTTTATGTGAGTGTGTGTGTGTGAGTGTGTGTGTGTGTGTGTGTGTGTGTGTATGTATGTGTGTGTGTGCCCCCAGCTAAATGTGCCCCCATAAGTGTGTGTTTGTCTTTTGTTTAAGTTTATAATTAAAATATTTTTTTTTTTGTCAAGCCGGTTCTCGCCTATCCTGTTACAATGTGTTTATAATGATTTCCTGTTTCCGTGGCATACCCAAAATTATACACTTATAACTTGACAAAAAAATCAAGGAGGATCAAGTGTTTGGTATCATTATTAGGGTTGCGCAGTTTCCCACTAATTCGGTACCATATTACCGCTCTGTCATGTGATTTTACTGCATGTGTGTGTCATGCAACACACACATGCAACACACACACACACACACACACACACACACACACACACACGGGCGCATGAAACACACACACACACACACACACGGGCGCATGAAACACACACACACACAGGCGCACGCAACACACACTACTGGTGCTTTATTTTCATGCAGTGTGTTTAGAGTTTAAACGGCTGTTAACACTCCTCGGGTACAGTTCGGAGACATCAGCTTGAAAGTCGCGACGGGAATACCCCAGCATTAATTGGAAGCTTGATATATCTAACCCGTAAAAACAAAAACTGGAAATCATATTTGATACTATATCTCTGGGTGTAAATACGTTGGCTCTGAAAAACTGCTTTTGTTTTGTTCTGAGAAACATTTTGTGATGATATGACAAATCAATCAAAAGTTCCAACATTACAAATATAATTGATCATAATGTGTAAAAACATCTCCAAACAAATAAAAGATAATAATTGTACATAAGAACTAATTACACATGCAAACACAACAATGACTAAAGGTTTGCATAGCATGCAGACATGATTTTAGTCATGAGATTTCACAGAATGAGTTTCATTCTGTGTCATTTGAGTCATCATTGAGTCTGTGTCATGTATTTGTATCTCTGTGTGTGCCAGGAAGGGGAGGAGCCGTTCTGTCCGCAAAGGGGTCGGAGGACTCGCTGTCACCCACCTGGAGAGGATCGGCTGTTTAGGATTGGCTGAGGGCCAGACAGCGGCGAGTCCAGGGACCGGCGAGCAAGTTTTTCTCTCTCTCTCTCCTCTCTCTGTGTCTCTCCCGTTTGTCTTCCCTCTCCCTTCCCTCGTCTCTCTCCAGGTTCCTATGAGGCAGGGTGGACCATCGGCTGGCAGAGCGGCCGGAAGGGCAACATCTCCCCTCCAGAGATGGGGCCAGTCCAGATGGCGCCCCGGCCTGAATCAGGCGGGAGAGGATTGTGACGAGGAGGGCGTGGCCTGGCGTGAGTCAACAAATCACCAGGAGAGAGAGATAAAGGGGAGCCGGAGACACCAGCTTGAGAGAGACACACTGTGTGTGTGTTTATTTGTTTATGTTTGTTTTATGTTGTTTTAAGATCATTTCTGTCATTACAGTTTACGTTGACTGTTCTGCCGCTTCCCACATCCATGCCCACCGTACGCCGTTACAACGTTCAGTGCTTTTTTAAAATAAGTTATCTAAACTGAAAACTTCTGATTTATCTGTAAATTTTAAGTTTTGGTCAGTTTTGGTCATAAAATCTACATGCATTATAAAGTAGAGCTTATAAACGTACAAACAACACCTATTTTGTGTAAGTCAAGACTTTAGTTATTAATATTTAGATGATTATTTGTTTTTCTTCCGAGCTTAAAGATTTGAGGGACGCTATCGTTTGGAAAAACTATTAGGCATTAAAACATTACAGCCTTACATTGACGGCCTAGTTATGACAGAAACCAACAAAGCAGTACAATTCTAAATACATAATTTTTTTGTAAAAATGACTGTAAATACTTTATATTTTTCAGTGTATTTTTAGGAGCTGTTAAGGTTAAAGGTCAAGACTTTTGTCTTTCATAATTCATGACGCTTTCAGATTTTTCAGAATTTATAAAACTCTTTATTCTCAGAACAGTCATTCATAATTTGAGTCGGTGTGTTTGAAGAGGAAACAGGCCAAAAGACTCTTTGAAGGGAAAAACAAAAACAGAAACGTGATTTAATCCCATTCTGACTCATGTCCACAAACTCACAGGAGTGAATCCTTTATGGATCTGTGCGGCAGCTGCGAGCACATCAAACACTCCCTCTGGAGCTCGTTACAGAAGAGACACATACAGGACTAGTGTTTGTTTGTTTGTTTGTTTGTTTGCTTGTTTTGCTCTTTCAAGCACCTTGTTCGAGTGAATCTCACCAAAACACTTCATGGTCGTATTTCACCCCTAATTTAAAAAAAATCACACAAATGATTTATTAGACGAATGAGTGAACATTATGAATAATACGGTTGGGAGGGGGCTATATATAAATAACTCATATTCAATGTACACATGAAATGCAACTAAGTAATTATGTTATATATTAATTAAATGCAAAAATGTAATACACAACTGACCGTACACGTCAGTCACCAGCAAAGACTATTTTTGACCCCTGATTAAACCCTGACATGTTCAACTCATCGGAAACACTTCTGGTTCATAAGGTTTGTCACAAACACGCACACCAGAATAATGCTGGTAAAGTGCCTGTAAAAATAGTCTCAAAACAGAAAGAAGAGTTTTAATAAATAACCATGTGGTTAAAGTTTTGAGACTCTGACTGTAATAAAAGAAGACTCGTGTGTTGAAACTTTAACCACATGGATGCTGAACGTTTTGGAGCAGTAATTACATGTGCAAGGTCACTTGCTTCTGGTTTTTTTTCTGTATGAGTTTTTTTGTAAATATTATAATTATTTTTTATTAAAGAATCAATAACATATCTTAATTAAAAAGTCAGTGTAAACACCTTCTGTAAGAGTCTGTTCATCATTTGGTAACAGAAAGGTGGCCTACTATGGCTTTCACCATCGATCAGGTGTATGATGTTCTGCTGGCAGGCGATGAAGGTTTGACAAGGGAAACCGTGCAACAGAACGTGGTGGAGACATTAGTGCGGTCGAGACATTAGTGCGGTGGAGACATTAGTGCGGTGGAGACATTAGTGCGGTCGAGACATTAGTGCGGTGGAGACATTAGTGCGATGGAGACATTAGTGCGGTGCAGACATTAGTGCGGTGGAGACATTAGTGCGGTCGAGACATTAGTGCGGTGGAGACATTAGTGCGGTCGAGACATTAGTGCGGTGGAGACATTAGTGCGGTGGAGACATTAGTGCGATGGAGACATTAGTGCGGTGGAGACATTAGTGGAGACATTAGTGCGGTGGAGACATTAGTGCGGTGGAGACATTAGTGCGATGGAGACATTAGTGCGGTCGAGACATTAGTGCGGTCGAGACATTAGTGCGATGGAGACATTAGTGCGGTCGAGACATTAGTGCGATGGAGACATTAGTGCGGTCGAGACATTAGTGCGGTCGAGACATTAGTGTGGTGGAGACATTAGTGCGATGGAGACATTAGTGCGGTGGAGACATTAGTGTGATGGAGACATTAGTGTGATGGAGACATTAGTGTGGTGGAGACATTAGTGCGATGGAGACATTAGTGCGGTCGAGACATTAGTGCGGTCGAGACATTAGTGCGATGGAGACATTAGTGCGGTCGAGACATTAGTGCGGTCGAGACATTAGTGTGGTGGAGACATTAGTGCGATGGAGACATTAGTGCGGTGGAGACATTAGTGCGGTGGAGACATTACTGTGATGGAGACATTAGTGCGGTGGAGACATTACTGTGATGGAGACATTAGTGCGGTGGAGACATTAGTGCGATGGAGACATTAGTGCGGTGGAGACATTAGTGCGGTGGAGACATTAGTGCGGTGGAGACATTACTGTGATGGAGACATTAGTGCGGTGGAGACATTACTGTGATGGAGACATTAGTGCGGTGGAGACATTAGTGCGATGGAGACATTAGTGTGGTGGAGACATTAGTGTGGTGGAGACATTAGTGCGATGGAGACATTAGTGCGGTCGAGACATTAGTGTGGTGGAGACATTAGTGCGGTGGAGACATTACTGTGATGGAGACATTAGTGCGGTGGAGACATTAGTGCGGTGGAGACATTAGTCTAGTCAGAACCTGAAGAGTTGTTTGTACTGAGATGATGTACTGCAGATACAGGGGGGTGGTCTAAACAGCAGGATGCTCATGTTTTACAGGACTCGGGTGATGATACGGTCACGCTGCTGTTTTTCTGATAAAATACAATTATATTGAGGGAGATGAATGTGTAGTGAGCTCAATCTAGCTTTATGATTGCTAGTTTACATACATAATCTCCGTATCTAAATCCAATAACCTACATTAGATGTTTTAGTGTTGACTGAACAACTGATCCTGTTGATTGAATTTATTGTTCTTATTTTGGAAATACCAATGTATTAGCAGCCACACAATAAACTGTACCGTACTAAATAAACATATATATTTGGACATACATTATAAACATTGTACACAAAAGTTCAATGTTCTCTGTAAAGCAACTATAAAACAGTATGTATTATTAAAAGTGCTATACAAATAAATGTAATTAATACTGATTTAACGTCCACACTGTTTTCCAAATGGCCTTTTCCCCTTAAGAGAAGACATGCACATTCTGCACCTGTTAGCACAATAATGCTATCGTTTATGTAATTCATTGCGCTCCGTTTCTGGATGTCTATTGTAGCCGGACTGTAACAGTGGATAATATAAGTAATCCCCGCTGTTGACTTCCTGCCAATAAAGTGAAACGTGCACACAAAATAATGATTCCTTTTCAAACAGATGTTCCTAAATCAATGCTTCTGTCGGCAGCTGATGGAAGAAGCATCTGGGACTGGAGCGCTGTGATTTACGAGTGGTTATTAGAATAGACATTAACTGCACACACTGCCCAGAACATTTGCATGAATCTAAACACATGACACTCAAGCTAGCAGACACCAGCTACACACAAAATGCACCCGCTGAGAATATTTTGGACAAACATCAACAAAATGCCAACCTCCTCATCACATAACTCCACCCACCTCTTTACACTCATCCATATCAGTGTTACAAGTGTGATGGATCATATGCATATTTTACTGCAAAATTAATCACTTCTTTTGCATAGAGAGAGAGAGAGAGAAACGGAGAGAGAGAGACCCTCAGCACACCCTCAGAAACCAATCACTGCCTTAATGTACTTCAGTACTTTAAGTACTTCACGGTACTTTTATTCTCTTATGTTCATAATGTCCTGTTAAATGCTTATTTTATTTTATATTGTACAGTGTATATTGTTATTATAGTTTTTATTTTATTTTATTCATTACCTGGCACCTTATTTTAATTCTATCTTTATTGTTATTTGTTACCATTTTATTATTATTATTTGTCTTGTCATTATCTGTTTTGTGTTTTAATGCTTTGGCAATATTGTATGTAAACACAATCATGCCAATAAAGTACTTTAAAATTGAAAATTGAAATTGAGAGAGTGAGTGAAAGAGAGTAACAGAGAGAGAGAGAGAGAGATTCAAAAATAATTTACTTGTTTATAAAAAAAATGTATCATGTATTTATTGATTGATTGATATTTTCTTTATGTACTATATTATCATTATTTTGTTCATTACTCATATAATGACTAATGCTTTGACATTACTGCACAAAAGCTCTGTTGAAATTTTCCACCTAGAATTCTGCAAAAATATCAGAAAGTAAAATACCAGAAATGCTCCGAGTCCGGGTTGTAGAGCAGAACTGGGCCGGTTCCCTCTCCTCACTGAAACCCAGAAGAGAGCAGATCAATTCTGGTTCCATTTGTCCGACACACCTCCAGATAACTACCATCACTGTGCTTTTACACACAGGACAGGACACCCAGAGATTGACCCTTTGCACTATTTAGTGGAAAAATATCAACTCAATTCATCCATCCAGTTCAGATTGGCAAAACTGAAATTCTTCCACAGAATCAAGACTGATTATAATCTGGCACCATATTTGATCCATATTAAAGATTATGGACAAAGAAAGCTGCTGTCAAAGTATCGTCTGAGTGAGCACAGTTTGTCTGTAGAGACGGGTCGACACGGACAGAACCGGAGACCCAGAGAGGACAGACCGTGTTCACACTGCACTGAAGGAGTCTGTAGAGACGGGTCGACACACACAGAACCGGAGACCCAGAGAGGACAGACCGTGTTCACACTGCACTGAAGGAGTCTGTAGAGACGGGCCGACACGGACAGAACCGGAGACCCAGAGAGGACAGACTGTGTTCACGCTGCACTGAAGGAGTCTGTAGAGACGGGCTGACACGGACAGAACCGGAGACCCAGAGAGGACAGACCGTGTTCACACTGCACTGAAGGAGTCTGTAGAGACGGGCCGACACGGACAGAACCGGAGACCCAGAGAGGACAGACCGTGTTCACACTGCACTGAAGGAGTCTGTAGAGACGGGCCGACACGGACAGAACTGGAGACCCAGAGAGGACAGACTGTGTTCACGCTGCACTGAAGGAGTCTGTAGAGACGGGCTGACACGGACAGAACCGGAGACCCAGAGAGGACAGACTGTGTTCACGCTGCACTGAAGGAGTCTGTAGAGACGGGCTGACACGGACAGAACCGGAGACCCAGAGAGGACAGACCGTGTTCACACTGCACTGAAGGAGTCTGTAGAGACGGGCCGACACGGACAGAACCGGAGACCCAGAGAGGACAGACTGTGTTCACGCTGCACTGAAGGAGTCTGTAGAGACGGGCTGACACGGACAGAACCGGAGACCCAGAGAGGACAGACTATGTTCACGCTGCACTGAATGAGTCTGTAGAGACGGGTCGACACGGACAGAACCGGAGACCCAGAGAGGACAGACCGTGTTCACGCTGCACTGAAGGAGTCTGTAGAGACGGGTCGACACAGACAGAACCGGAGACCCAGAGAGGACAGACTGTGTTCACGCTGCACTGAAGGAGTCTGTAGAGACGGGCCGACACGGACAGAACCGGAGACCCAGAGAGGACAGACTGTGTTCACACTGCACTGAAAGAGTCTGTAGAGACGGGTCGACACAGACAGAACCGGAGACCCAGAGAGGACAGACTGTGTTCACACTGCACTGAAGGAGTCTGTAGAGACGGGTCGACACGGACAGAACCGGAGGCCCAGAGAGGACAGACTGTGTTCACACTGCACTGAAGGAGTCTGTAGAGACGGGTCGACACAGACAGAACCGGAGACCCAGAGAGGACAGACTGTGTTCACACTGCACTGAATGAGTCTGTAGAGACGGGTCGACACGGACAGAACCGGAGGCCCAGAGAGGACAGACTGTGTTCACACTGCACTGAAGGAGTTGTGGAGGATGAACTTCACTTCCTCACTCACTGCAGTAAATATGAGACCATTAGAAACACTCCAGCTCCTTTTTCCAGATCTCCTGCTACCTTTCGGGGAAGAGCCTGGATCCAGCATCTCTATCCATCTTGTATTTCTTTCATCCTTGAGACGTTGATAGATAATAGTCTTTACACAGGCTCTGTAGAGAGTTTTTTTGCTCAAGTCACTAAAAGGTTGTATTTTAGGACTGTCCAAGGACAGCATTTTTCCAGCATTCTTTTGCCAGCCCTCTTTATTCAAAGAGACTTGCAGTTCAGGAAAATGAGGAAATTCATTCAAAATGTTCTCAACAGATGTGTCATTCTAAAAAGTCTATTACTGGAGCAGGAAGACCAGCCTCCAAGTCATCAAATATATGCTGAGCAAGATGCTCTGATTTAAAGCCCGCCCTCTCAGCCAATTCTTCAGGTGACCGCCAGCTCGAATCCTTCCTCAAATGACCTATCTTGGAGAAACCTGTTTCCGTCAATGCAGTTCTGATGGTAGTTGAACACAGCATCTCAGTGGTGATGGGCGGGTTGAAAAACAAAGGCTCTACAAACAGCCACTGGGTGGATCTTTCCCATTCCCTCGAAAAAGAGAGGGTTTGCCACACTTGTAGAGCACTCTGATAGAATGGTGTGAGTCCTTCCAAGTCCATTTTCTCTAGACCCAGGGTAAAAAGTTGTTTGTCTAGACCCATTCTCCCGGCTTTGTATAACAGTGCACATGCCACATCCATCCACTGGTGATGTTGATGGTATAGAAGGTGCTGCACAGCTTGTAGACAAAAGACAGTCACCCTAGTGAAGATATCAATCAGCCCTTGTCCTCCTTCATGAACTGGAAGGTAAAGGACAGCACCCACATCAACACTGTATGCTTCACTATAGTCTAAAATGTCCCATATTAAAAACAAATGATCATATATAGACCTTTTTGGTATACCGTACGATTGTTTTTTGTGAATTAACACATCAAGAACCTCTTTAAGTCTATTTGCTAAAACCTTGGACAAAATCTTATAATCAGAACATAAAACAGCAACTGGTCTCCAGTTTTTGAGAAAACACAGGTCTCCCTTTTTTGGGAGTAAGGAGAGAACAGCACATTGACAGCTTTTTGGAAGTATTTTAGCTTAAAAACTTTCTTGTAAAACTTCACAATAATCTTTGCCAATAGTTTCCCAAAATGTTTTGTAGAATTCGATGGGTAGTCCATCGACTCCTGGTGCTCGGCCCGAGGACAGCTGATGCACTGCTATTGTAACTTCCTCTAAAGTCAGTGTTGAGTCCAGAAACTTTTTTTGTTTTTTATCTAGCACAGGCACGTTTTTAAAAAGGTCATCTGAGCATTGTTTATATGTGAGCTCTTTAGCATATAAGGCTGTGTAAAAATCAACAGCTAGTCTTCTCATCTCAATTGGATCTGAGGTAACACTTCCATCAGATCTACATAAAACATGCATAAAATTATTTGCAGCACTCTTTTTTCCAAATTAATAAAGTAAGCTGTAGGGGCATCCGTGTCACCACAGAGATAAAACGTGCTCTAATAATTACTCTTTTGGCCTTTTCTCGTAGAGCACTTCTTAATTCTTGTCTCTTCTGAATAAGATAATTTTGCACATTCACATTGTTTTGGTCAATTAAGATGTTTTGTAAACCTGTGATATCCAGTTCTAGATTAGACACAGTTTGTTTAATCTTAATTGAACTGTGTGACATGAACTGTTGGCAGAAGAGCTTTATCTGAGCTTTTCCCACCTCCCACCACTGGAGAAGACTTTCATACTCTTTCTTTTGGTTTGCCCAGCACCCCCCAAAAAACTTAAAATTCTCATAAAAATCCAAGTCTTGGGTTAACTTTGTGTTAAAACGCCAATAAAAACACTGTGGTTTTGTTTGTGACATAGTTACATGTGCTGTGATGAGGTGATGATCCGAGAATGCACAAGGCATAACACGTGCACTTGTGACTCTGTTCCGCAGCGTATTGCTCATATAAAACCGATCCAGGCGTGCAGCACTGACTCTCCCTGCTGCCACTTTAAGCCAAGTGTATTGTCTTAAACCTTTATTCTTTTCTCTCCATACATCAACCAGCCCTGTCTGTGTAATTACTTCTTTTAGAGATTTAGCAGATAAAAGATGAGGTTCAGTCTGAATGTTTTCTGTAGTGATAACTCATCCAAGCTGCTTTCTTTACGTGCTTTCCTAA
>JAVLUX010000051.1:1670950-1673450 GCA_032164185.1 Moxostoma hubbsi
GTGAGTGTGTGTGTGTGTGAGTGTGTGTGTGTGAGTGTGTGTGTGTGAGTGTGTGTGTGTGTGTGTGTGAGTGTGTGAGTGTGAGTGTGTGAGTGTGTGTGTGTGAGTGTGTGAGTGTGTGAGTGTGTGAGTGTGTGTGTGTGTGTGTGTGTGAGTGTGTGTGTGTGAGTGTGTGTGTGTGTGAGTGTGTGTGTGTGTGAGTGTGTGTGTGTGAGTGTGTGAGTGTGAGTGTGTGAGTGTGTGTGTGTGAGTGTGTGTGTGTGTGTGGTGATACTGCTGATATTTGCCCATTAGGAGATTTTTGGAATTGGCTCTTAACTGCGCCTGATTGGCTAATCAAGGCCACGTCCACACGCACACGTATTCTTGGAAATGCGTTTTTTTCTCTAAATTTTGTCTTTCTGTTCACAAGCCGTTTTTGACTCCATTTTGGCATTGTAGTGTGGACAGGGAACACGATTAGGTATTTGTTTTCATGTGATCCATTCAACCCAAAACAATCAAGATGGCGGCCATGTTGTAGCGGTGTTGTTGTTTGACAGCGTTGTTAAAGATAAATGTTCCTTAGTACGACCTTCACATTGCATTCCTTCAATGCGACAGGAAGATGTCCAGCGACCGAACACGATTTTTCGCATTTAATCGTTTTAAAATGAAACCCATATCGGTCGAGCTCTAGGACAGAGGTTTCAAACGGGGTAAAACATTTTGCCATTATTTGACAGTAATATTACCATTAATCATGATTATTTAAAAAAGAAATAAAAACGAATATATCTGAATAAAATTAAATATATCTGCATTTAATGTCATATATTATAAAATGTTTCATATTTGTAAGAAATAAGGGTGTAATTCACTATTCTGAAATTCTTTATAAACAATATATTTATTGTTAAAAGTGCGACACAAGTAAGTATAAATAGAACGGAAAATGCTTCAACAATACTTCAATAGAAGAAACATACACTGCCAATTAAAAGTTAAGATTTTCCAGACACATTTTAGAAACTGACTATATATGCCAATAATGTAATATAGCACTTGAGAAGTCTTTATAATATCATGTTAACTATTTATCTTTGCATTAAAAAGTTTGAAACCCCCTGCGTTGTAAATATCACAATATGATATATGATATATAATATTGAATGGAATGATTGGACTATTATCTGTGTTTATTCCTCTTGACCAATGAATTTCCATGAGTTTTCCAACTGTTTGTGTTTCCTGGATAAGAACTTTTAAAAATCAGACACTCGCAAGAGATTTATCAAACATATGACAGATTTTATTTATTCACTCTGTCAATGTATTTTAAGACTCTATTCATTTCCTTAGCTTTTCCAATCATGGAGAGCACAATTTAAAAATTCCCTGATATTCCCAGGTTGGCAGAGCATGGCACAACAGCATGTAATGCCTGCTGGCACTTTGTGTTAGTGAGATGTTAAGAGTGTTTTTAGTCAGTATATTGCAGTGTGATCATATGATATATATATATATATATATTGATGATGCTCTGACCTTCCGCCTCGCACTGCTGCTCCGCTCCTCATCCTCCTCCTCTTCCTCCTCCAGATCTTCCTCATCCTCCGCACACAGCTTCAGACGCTTGGGCGCGCGCTCGTACTCCTCCAGCACTGACATGTCAATCAATTAATCAATCACTCTAATGACAGATTTAATAATCAGATGATGACAGAATAGTGACTGAATGTGAGCGCACACGCACAAGCGCTCGACTATCATCCGGCTACAGCTCTGCGCGTTCATAAACTCACTGCGCGTTCACGCACACTCCGCCTTTTCGCTCTCCCTACTGCTCTGGACTAACGGCGGGTTTTCATTGGACGAGCTGCTGAGAACGGCGGGTTTTCATTGGACAATCTGCTGAGTAACGACGGGTTTTCATTGGACAATCTGCTGAGTAACGGCCGAGCGGCGGCGCTGATTGGCGGAGACAGACGCAGGCTGCACAGATGGCGCAGGACTCATGTAATATAAAACGTGATAATTTGTTAATAAAATCATAATAACAGGGTTGCTAACTCTCACGCTCTCACTCTACCCAAGTAAATATCACGTAAAATAACAAAAAACATAATTCCATTTATTAAAAAAAAATCACCACTAGACTTGAATTTTACATCAGTGTCACATTAAATTAATATGAATTTTACAGAGAATTGTCTAATTTAAATATCTGAGGAAGAAGTAAAACCTCTCAAACACCTACACAGCCCCGACTGACAATATATATTATATACAGCACTGATGAGAGACAACACAATACATCATCAATTATAAGGCTTTATACTAAAGTATATCATGTTCATTCAGTACAAACACAGTGACAGAAAAGTGAAGTAATCCGTTTAATGTCACTTATATATTCGTTTATTTTAAGTACTTTATTTACTGTGTTTAGGCTATTAGTTTTTTTCCATAACAAATACAAGTTTATTTCTTAAGAAAGACAGATACATTGACTAAAGAC
>JAVLUX010000051.1:1680950-1890950 GCA_032164185.1 Moxostoma hubbsi
AGAATTAAATGAACAGTAATAAACAGAAACGAACTGCAATATACTGGGAAAAGTCAATAAGGGTTTTAAAAAACAGAAGACACAGACGGTGTGTGTGTGTGTGTGTGTCTATGTGTGTGTGTGTGTGTGTGTATGCGTGTCTGTGTGTGTGTGTGTGTGTGTGTGTATGCGTGTATGCGTGTGTGTGTGTGTGTCTGTGTGTGTGTGTGTGTGTGTGTGTGTATGCGTGTCTACGTGTGTGTGTGTGTCAATGTGTGTGTGTGTGTGTGTCAATGTGTGTGTGTCAATGTGTGTGTGTGTGTGTGTATGTGTGTGTGTGTGTGTGTGTGTCAATGTGTGTGTGTGTGTGTGTCAATGTGTGTGTGTCAATGTGTGTGTGTGTGTGTGTATGTGTGTGTGTGTGTGTGTGTGTGTGTGTGTGTGTGTGTGTGTGTCTTGTACTTCATTTGAATTCGATCGCCATCTTCTCTCCCCTGACCGACTCTGGGGTCTCTAAACGCCTCCTCTTGAACCCCCCCCACCACCTGCCCCCTAGACCATGTTCCTTCCCACCTTGTCCAGGCCATCTCTCTGTCCATCCGGCCTGCACTCACACACATAGTGAACACATCTCTACTTAGAACCGCTTCTCCCACCTTCAGCAGGCTCTATGAACTCCACTGCTTAAAAACCTGCGTTTAATCCCACACAAGTGGAACATCACAGATCTGTCTCTCTCATCCCATTCACTCGAAAGGGCAGTTTTAATCAGGTCTCTGCCTATCTCTCACAGAACAAGCTGCTGGATGACAATCAGTCAGGCTTCAAAAGTGGACGCTCCACCTGCTGTCCGTCCCCGAGTCACTGAGACAGGCGAGAGCTGGAACCTGATTATCTGTCCTGATTCTGCTGGACCTTTGACACAGTGAACCATCAGATCCTTCTGTCCACCCTCTCTACTCTGGGCATCAGAGGAACTGTGCGTGACTCAAGTTCAATCACTCAGGTGGGTCTTTCAAGGTAGCCTATATAGGTGAGGTGTCCAAGTCACACCAGCTAATTACTGGGGTACCGCAGGGCTCAGTGCTTGGACCAGCGCTCTTCTCTTTTCCCTTCAAACCTTTGCAAATCCAGAATGCAGCAGCACACCAAAGAGAGCACATGTTACACCCCTCCTGGTCTCTCCACTGGCTGCCGGTTCATGCATGTATTAAATTCAAGGCCCTGATGCTGCGTACAGAACAGTCACTGGATCTGCTCCAGCTTCCTGAAATCATTTATGCAGAGCTACATGCCCGCCTGAAGCCTGCGGTCGGCTAAGGAATGTCGCCTTGTCGTACCAACACAAAGAGGCACCAAAACACTTTCCTGGACTTTTGGTTTCATGTTGGTGGAATGACCTCCCCAACTCCATCCGTAAAGACGACTCACTCTCTGAATGACTCACACGAGCATTTGACCATGCAAACAAATAAATAAATAAATGTATATCTATATATTCTTGTGCACTCTACTCTGTGTTGGATACTATTATTCTGCTGCAGCCCTTTTCAAACCACTGTCTCCTGAAGATGAATCACATATGATGCATTATTCCTCTTTTGTAAGTCACTTTGAAAAGTGAATAAAAATAAATGTAGAAATACATTTAGGTGTGATGCTTTTCATGTCTATAAGGACGAGTTGAGCTGATCTCGGATGTTTTTCAAACTCTCTGTGAGCAAGAACAAGGGCAGGAAGTGACCAGAAGAAGTGACTTCACCCTCAGAAACAACCACACGGCTGGAGTTTTGAAACCCTTAGTGATGGCTGAGCTGGTTTTGACCAACACTTGTTGTTCGTTTGTTTTTCTTACAGTATGTGACATCAACCTGAGCACACTTCTGCTATGACTGAACAAACAGTATCCCTAACCTCTGAAACACAACTTAAAGGGGTAGTTCACATCAAAACATACATCATTTACTCACCCTCATGACGTTCTTCTGTGAAACACAAAAGTAGATGTTTAGTGTAATATTCATGATGCTCTTTACCAAACAATGAATAGAGTGACCGGAGGCTGAAAACTCTTGAGAGGACAAACGCACCAGACAAGTTTCACTACGCCACCATGACTGACATGAAATTGGCCGTTCCAAATTGGGGAGAAAATGAGAGAGAGAAAAGAAAAACATTATGCACTCAATAAACAACTGGAGTTTCATCAGATTTAGCAAATTTCTGGGGACAACTTTTTATGGAAAGTATAGTTAAGAATATTTATTCTCACACACACACACACACACACACACAAACTCACACTCACTCTCACACACTCACACACACACACACACACAAACTCACACTCACACACACACACTCACACACACACACTCACACACACACACACACACACACACAAATTCACACACACACTCACACACACACACTCACACACACACACACACACACACACACACAAACTCACACACACTCTCACACACACACACACACACACACAAACTCACACTCACTCTCACACACACACACTCACACACACACACACTCACACACACACAAACTCACACACACACTCACACACACACAAACTCACACTCACACTCTCACACACACACAAACTCACACACAAACTCACACACACTCACACACACACACACACAAACTCACACTCACTCTCACACACACACACACTCACACACACACTCTCACACACACACACAAACTCACACACACACACACACACACACACACACTCACTCACACACACACACACACACACACACACACAAACTCACACTCTCACACACACACACACACACACACACACACAAACTCACACACACACACAAACTCACACACACACACACAAACTCACACTCACACACTCTCACACACACTCACTCACACACACACAAACTCACACTCACACACACACACACTCACTCTCACACACACACTCACACACACAAACTCACACTCACTCACACACACACACACTCACTCTCACACACACACTCTCTCACACACACACTCTCTCACACACACACACTCACAAACTCACACACACACACACACACACACACACACTCACACACACACACACACAAACTCACACACACTCTCACACACACTCACACACACGCACACACACAGTAATGAGGCCTATGTATGCATCCTCCTGCCCACATTTTAACAGAAGAATGATGATAATGAATCAATTACAGCTGTAATGAGATAACACATGACGTGTGGTTTAACACAATAACAGAAAGGTGTTTTTCAGAATTACATCCATATAAACGGATGTGAAACAAGGAAGTGTCCATCTTGTGTTATCTTATTTTCCAGTAAAAATATCTAAACATCCCTAAAAAAGATAAATTCAGCTGAGAAGCCAAATGATATATTAAGACACACACATGTTTTTGTTTTATTCTATAACTAATTATACTGTGGCATTGAAACAATCTTTTCTCTTTACAGATGTGCCACAGGTGCCCATCGCATCAAATAACAAACGAATCGGATCTTTGTCTGCTTTGGAGGCTGTTAGAAAGGTTTGATGTTTACAAGTTAAGACTTTCTCACAACGTCACTGCACTCACTTATGATTTGCAAAGCAGTGCCCGATGGGTGTTACGGCCCGCTCTGCCAGGAGCATGGCATCGTCTTGATCTTGGGTGAAGTTTGTGTCCATGCAGGACATCTGACCGGCTGCAGTCTTGGCTTTTGGATGTTTCCCATCTCTCTTCCCAGATCCTTGCTGCGATGGAGAGTTGATTTCTCAGTGTTGTGTTCTGGCTAGCGGTCGTATGCTAACTCATCCTACCGTAACACACACAACTCTTGAAATCCATTCCAGACCCGAGATGTCAACTGAATCTAGAGCAGGTTATTGTGTTATGTCTGTTTGAGCGAGTACAATCATACAGCGTGTAAGAGATCTCATCACAGACTCTAATGAAGGCCGACTGCATTAGCTAGGTGACATTTTGCCTCCAGCTAATAGAGCTATTATAAGAATGGAAGCAGTCTAACTGTGTGACGATCAAACTGCTGAAACGAGCGAGAATCAAATAAACCAGCAGCAGCACAGACGCCAACACCTCTCACATCTCTCAAACGTTCCTAAACGCTAAACATCAAGTCGGGTGTTTTTCAGAGCAGTTCTGCGGGTCACTGCGTTCTTCACAGTTTAAGGGAGGGAAATCGCTCTCAGATCTCACTATACACAATAGGAGTCTGTCGGACTGCTGTGCTCAGACAGCGACTTTCCAAAAGAAGGAATAAATAGTGAATGTTGGAGCTCTGCGCACTTTGGTATTTTTTCGTTGTTTTTGTGTCATAAGCCGGTGAGATTCAATATATCCTGTTCCATAACAGTTCTATGAGGTCAACATGTCAAAGAACCCAAAATCCTCGGGCTCTGGAGGCATTAAAAGACACTTATGTGCTGAAGTTGGCACACCAGACAGGGCCGCAGACCAGGGACTCGGTACGGACAGTGCGGAGGGAGACTTGGGAAAAACTGGAAGACATTGAAAATTGTAATCAGTAAAACAACGTCCGAATTGCAAGAAACTCTTACATCAACGGAAGGTCGCTTTTGCACTGATGGTCCCGGCCAAACTGAGATTAGATACTAAGGATGGCCGCAAAGTATTTACATACCCACAGCAATCATTGCCCTTCATAAAGTCAATGGAGTGAGTTATTTTGTGGTACTCACGTTGCAGCCATGTGCGCCTGACTCACTGAACTTTCACTTGACTGTATGGGCGCGTTTTTGTTTCTTTTTGTGCTGGTTCTGCCTAGCAGCTGCAGTTTGTTTTGTGGAATAACACTCCTACGGAACAGTATGTCGTTGAATCTGGTCGTTCTTTGTGTTTATGCCTCCTATTGGCTGGAGTTTGTTTTGTGGAGTATTTCTTGCAGGACATTAGAGTGATTCATTTATTTGTTGCACTAATGTAACAGCAGAGTGGTCCTGACTCACTGAGCATTCACTTGAGCGGCTTTTGTTTTTTGTGGTTCTGCGTTGCGGCTGGAGTTTGTTTTGTGGAATAACACTCCTTCGGGACAGTGGATGAATCTACACATTCTTTGTGTTTATTCTGACAGTTGGCTGGAGTTTGTTTTATAGATTATATTTGTAGTGTAATTCTGTCTCACAAAATTTGCATAGAAGCACCGGACTTTGCAGATGGCAAGGTTGTCGCGGGGCTTTCGTAGGCATGTGACGGTTTGAGTTTAGAGGGATGGACGCAGTTGGTGCTGTCATGTGCGGGATTAATGCTAATAAATCTGTTTGTTTGGTTCGGGGGGAAGTTCGGGGTTTGATTGTTGCACTAATGTAGGAATGTGGTCTTTATAATTGTATTTTTGACATACAATCTATTTTCTCTCATATGTCAAAATGTCAAATGCCAATAATCCACTCAGATTGTCTCTCTCTCCACGTGGAATGTGAACGGGTTGGGCACCCCATAAAGAGAAGGGAGGTTATTTCTCTTCTTAAACATAAGAAATGTGATATAGTGTTTCTTCAAGAAACGCATCTTTCCCCGCTGGAAGGTGAAACATTTGGGAAGATATGGGGAGGACATGTGTTCTTTAGTGCTGGCTCGAGTAAGAGCAGGGGAGTCATTACATTGATATATAAACATCTACAGTTCAAACGTCTCAAACAGATTTAAGATAAATTAGGAAGAGTCATTATTGTGTTAGCAGAAATTCAGGGGCAAAGGTTGATTTTGGCTAATATTTACTCACCTAACGCTGATGATCAGGGCTTTTTTATTGATCTTGAAGGGATGTTGCAAGCCGCTGCACCCCTCATGATATAATATTGGGAGGAGACTTTAATCTTTTGATGGACTCAGTCCTTGATCATAGTGAAGCAAAAGTGTGTAAGGAGCAACATTGATGCTTCACAGGATGTGGAAAGATCTTGGTCTTACAGGTATTTGGAGACTTTTGAACCCATCTGGGAGGGACTATAACATTTATTTCTTCAGATTTATTCTAGAATAGATTTTTTTATTATATTTAAGTCCCTCATTTCTGTTGTGGATTGCTCAATTGGAAACATTTTAGTCTCAGATCACATCCTGGTGAGTTTAGAGGTGTTGCCACATACAGAGAACGAGAGATCATATATTCACAGCTGAAGCAAGATCAAAATATATATGTTTAGAGACATAAATGACTAAATGTATGTTTTGGAAGAGACCATAAATCACTTATTCTTTGAATGTATTTATGCCATTATTTTTTTCAACATGGATTGACACGGAGCATTTAATATTTAAACTCACTACATTGAAGATTTGGCTATCTGGTAAAGACATTTTCTTATTGTATAAAAACAAGAGTTCTGAAACAATTCGGTCATGAATTTGTTTATTATACAGTGAGGAAAATAAGTATTTGAACACCCTGCTATTTTGCAAGTTCTCCCACTTAGAAATCATGGAGGGGTCTGAAATTGTCATCGTAGGTGCATGTCCACTGTGAGATACATAATCTAAAAAAAAAAATCCAGAAATCACAATGTATGATTTTTTAACTATTTATTTGTATGATACAGCTGCAAATAAGTATTTGAACACCTGTCTATCAGCTAGAATTCTGACCCTCAAAGACCTGTTAGTCTGCCTTTAAAATGTCCACCTCCACTGCATTTATTATCCTAAATTAGATGCACCTGTTTGAGGTCGTTAGCTGCATAAAGACACCTGTCCACCCCATACAATCAGTAAGAATCCAACTACTAACATGGCCAAGACCAAAGAGCTGTCCAAAGACACTAGAGACAAAATTGTACACCTCCACAAGGCTGGAAAGGGCTACGGGGAAATTGCCAAGCAGCTTGGTGAAAAAAGGTCCACTGTTGGAGCAATCATTAGAAAATGGAAGAAGCTAAACATGACTGTCAATCTCCCTCGGACTGGGGCTCCATGCAAGATCTCACCTCGTGGGGTCTCAATGATCCTAAGAAAGGTGAGAAATCAGCCCAGAACTACACGGGAGGAGCTGGTCAATGACCTGAAAAGAGCTGGGACCACCGTTTCCAAGGTTACTGTTGGTAATACACTAAGACGTCATGGTTTGAAATCATGCATGGCACGGAAGGTTCCCCTGCTTAAACCAGCACATGTCAAGGCCCGTCTTAAGTTTGCCAATGACCATTTGGATGATCCAGAGGAGTCATGGGAGAAAGTCATGTGGTCAGATGAGACCAAAATATAACTTTTTGGTCATAATTCCACTAACCGTGTTTGGAGGAAGAAGAATGATGAGTACCATCCCAAGAACACCATCCCTACTGTGAAGCATGGGGGTGGTAGCATCATGCTTTGGGGGTGTTTTTCTGCACATGGGACAGGGCGACTGCACTGTATTAAGGAGAGGATGACCGGGGCCATGTATTGTGAGATTTTGGGGAACAACCTCCTTCCCTCAGTTAGAGCATTGAAGATGGGTCGAGGCTGGGTCTTCCAACATGACAATGACCCGAAGCACACAGCCAGAATAACCAAGGAGTGGCTCTGTAAGAAGCATATCAAGGTTCTGGCATGGCCTAGCCAGTCTCCAGACCTAAACCCAATAGAGAATCTTTGGATGGAGCTCAAACTCCGTGTTTCTCAGCGACAGCCCAGAAACCTGACTGATCTAGAGAAGATCTGTGTGGAGGAGTGGGCCAAAATCCCTCCTGCAGTGTGTGCAAACCTGGTGAAAAACTACAGGAAACGTTTGACCTCTGTAATTGCAAACAAAGGCTACTGTACCAAATATTAACATTGATTTTCTCAGGTGTTCAAATACTTATTTGCAGCTGTATCATACAAATAAATAGTTAAAAAATCATACATTGTGATTTCTGGATTTTTTTTTTTAGATTATGTCTCTCACAGTGGACATGCACCTACGATGACAATTTCAGACCCCTCCATGATTTCTAAGTGGGAGAACTTGCAAAATAGCAGGGTGTTCAAATACTTATTTTCCTCACTGTATATGGAAAACAATATTTAGAAAAAGAAATAGGCAAATAATAAACTTAGAATATTTGAAGACTTTCCTTTAAATAATGATGATTTGCTGCTCCTGTGTCTCCTGATACAGTTGAACACTGCAGTCACATGAGCTCTGAACATCAGCACCACCTGCTGGAACACACTCAACACCACATGATGAAAACACAGTGTTTGTTCTTTTCACTTTATTTAATATCACAAACAAAACTCAAACAATTGCAGGTTACATATGAACTGTACACAATATCTACTGCACAACAAACCAGGTACAAAAACAGACAAACGGATTCTTCATCTACTTCAAAGAACTCAAAAGAACTTCTGTAAACCACAACAAAACTACAGCTTTTATCTTGCCTTTTTTAAATTATTATTATTTTTACTTTAATTGTACTGCAATAAGCATCAACTCAAAACCCCTGACGACAAACACACACACACACACTTCATGAAAAACAACAGAGGGAGCTTCAGTCATCTCGTTCTGGACTCTCACTTCCTGCAGGACTCCGTGAGGGTGAACGACTGAAACACACACAAAAAACAAGGATTATGTTCAAACACAGGCGCGGGCACGCACAGGCACGGGCACGCACGCCTGACATGGCTGTTCAGTACTCACCTGCTCAGCTTACAACTTTGAAAGTATTTTTTCGCCTGCCCTCAGACACTTATGAGTGGTGTAAACAACTCGAAATTGTACGCCGTCCAGGTTATGTACACTAATCGAAGAGGACACTTTGGACTTTTGAATGCTCATCTCCGACTGGCATTCCTGCAATCTGATTAAACACCCGGGCAGCCCATAAATTTCAACATTCAAATCATGTAATTAATTGTGGAAAACTAAGATCCTCATTACGGCAGTCACAAACTCACGTCTTCAAATTTACACGGTTGTAGTTAAACTCTCGCTCTTTAACAGGCAAATCATCAGTGCTTCATGACACGATCATCACAAACAACAGGATCTGCTTCTTACTAAACCTGGCAAGTGCCCAACGACACCCTACATTTTTAAATCAAACTTTTAAGCTTCAGTTTTCATGGATATAAAAAACTGCTTTCCTATCATAATATCAGCTCTGTCAACCCCACATCTTCCTCTGATCCTAGACATGCCTCTCATCTGTCAGACTCTTAATGATCTCCCTGTCCATCAGAGATCCGTTCTATCTGTAATGATGCCACTTCACAAGCACGCCCGTTACGATTAGGATGATCCCTCCACTCACGCCTCAGCCTGGTTCACTCCTGAGCTCCGGGCTATGAAAGCTGAAGGCCGTGGCATTGAGAGATTGTACAGAAGAACTGGTTCATTGGTTTATACAGAGCACCTGCTTAAATACCAAACTGCCTTCACTGCTCCCATCACTCCATCACAAACACTAGATGCAGACCTAAAGCACTTTTTGCAACAGTAAACAAACTCATTAAGCCTTCAGAACATGTTTCTGGCTCTAATTAGCTTGTGAATGGCTTCCTGTAATGCTTCGCAGACAAATTAAAGTCTATTTCTGAGTCCACTGCCAATGATACACCACTTACATGTGCTCCTTACATGTCTGTCAGTCCACCCTACTCCTCCTACTAGAAGAGATCTAATTCTACATCCTGTCCCTTGACCCTGCTCCCACCTCTCTACTTAAAATGTGTGTCTGATATTTCACTGTCCATCACACACCAGCAGAACTAAAAACTGCTGCTGTAACCCCCATTATTAAGAAATCTGGTCTTGATCATTTAAATTTGAATTACTTCTTCATCACTACACACAATTACAAATCTACCACTGCTCCTGTAACTCAAGGTGTTCCCCAGGGTTCAGTCCTTGGGCCATTCCTGTTTATTATTTACATGATTCCACTTGGTGACGTCATACGTATACATGGCCTTTAATTTCATTGCTATGCTGATGACATCCAGATTACCTCAGCACCAGCTCCGACTCATTCACTGCATGTATCGGAGATAGAGATGTCCTGATCGATCAGCCGCAGATCAAAATCGGCTTAGTCTTAAAACTGTGATCGGCCGATCGTGCCTAGATGTAGGGCCGATCCTTTTTGCAGCAATCACACATACACTGCTCCTCTAATGAACGAGTGTTTCACACCCCTAAGTGAAAATGTCCAAATTGGGCCCAATTAGCCATTAGACACCCTCCCCGGTGTCATGTGACTCGTTAGTGTTAAAAGGTCTCAGGTGTGAATGGGGAGCAGGTGTGTTAAATTTGGTGTCATCGCTCTCACACTCCCTCATACTGGTCACTGGAAGTTCAACATGGCGAAGAACTCTCTGAGGATCTGAAAAAAAGAATTGTTGCCAACATGTACTGTGACATACTGAAGCAGAGCATGATCCCCTCCCTTCGGAGACTGGGCCGCAGGGCAGTATTCCAGCATGATAACGACCCCAAACACACCTCCAAGACTAGAGGTCAACCGATACATCGGCACCGATAGTTGATTAGTGGAACTATCGTTATCGGCAAAAATCCATACCGATAGTTTTTCCTGTTTGTGTCCGTTGCTGGAGCGGCTGTACGAGAGAGCTGAGAAGGGTCTGCTGGCATCATGCAGTACAAGAGCGCCCTCTAGAGGTGTGAAACTAGCACTGACGCCTCGTGTTGTTTATTTCAACACGTGATGCCGCGCTCTGCACTGAGAGCACACGGCGGAGAGCGCTGACATCAGATGCGCGTTTAAAGCACAGACAGTGAAAAGGTATGTATGCAGTACATATAATGATGTCGTATCATTATAAATTGATTAAGTTTGTTGACTGGATGCTGCATTAGTAGAGAAAGAACAGCAAAACAGGATGTTTGTTTGCCGTCGAGGCTGAGAGGACGCTAACATTAGTAGTAACGTTACCTCAAGTGCTTAAAACACTGACAAAAATAAACCCAAGTCCGACCCGAATGTTTAATGTCACAATTGTTACCATATATTTGCATTAGTTTATATCCAGCGGGTCACTTTTATGCATTCATTATGCAGTGAAGTTGCATATTTAAAGCTAGAGACGTAAGATGGCAAACTGATGTGTTCATACAGCCGACAGAAACATATAAACAACATCAGAAAAGCCTTCGATTTCGGTTCGTTTTTCATCATCACTTTAATACATATTTTGTTATTTTGATTAGATAATCATCAAGTGTTATACAATAGAAGCAAAAGTGTGAGACTATACATGAAGGCCTAATATTTATGTCCTTTCAATGCTCTGGCGTTGGAGATATTTAAAGCCATTTTTAAGCGTGACTGTTTGGATTTATATGAAATAATGACACTTACAATAAAATTCCACATGTAACATTAACTAAGGTTAATAACTGCTGTTCATTGTTTGTTTGTTATTAATATGTACTAATACATTTTTAAATGAAGGTTTTTATTTGTTAATTGTAATACACCATGAACTAACATGAATGATTGTATTGCTCAAATATTAATACATGCTGTAAAAATGTACATTGCGTAATGCACATAGTTCATGTAAGCTGGCGAATAAATCCTTGCTAACAAATTGGACTTGCAAAGTGTTGTAGCTAAAGAAACACACATTTGACATCATATTTTAATGGTTAAATTATTTAACTATCGGTTGATTAATCGGTTATCGGCAAGTACGGCCCAACCTAGTTATCGTTATCGGTAAAATCCACTATCGGTCGACCTCTATCCAAGACGACATCTGCCTTGCTAAAGCAGCTGAGGGTGAAGGTGATGGACTGGCCAAGCATGTCTCCAGACCTAAACCCTATTGAGCATCTGTGGGGCATCCTCAAACGCAAGGTGGAGGAGCACAAGGTCTTTAACATCCACCAGATCCGTGATGTTGTCATGGAGGACTGGAAGAGGACTCCAGTGGCATCCTGTGAAGCTCTGGTGAACTCCATGCCCAAGAGGGGTAAAGCAGTGCTGGAACATAATGGCGGCCACTCAAAATGTTGTCAGTTTGGGCCCAATTTGGACATTTTCACTTAGGGGTGTACTCAGTTTTGTTGCCAGCGGTTTAGCCATTAATGGCTGTGTGTTGAGTTATTTTGAGGGGACAGCAAATGTACACTGTTATACAAGCTGTACACTCACTACTTTACATTGCAGCAAAGTGTCATTTCTTCAGTGTTGTCACATGAAAAGATATAATCAAATATTTACACAAATGTGAGGGGTGTCACTCACTGTTGTGAGGTACTGCATACAAAAACAACACAAAATATTTCACTTTAAAAAAAGAAGGCAAAGTCCCTTTAAGGCTCAAGTGAATCATTTATGTGAACTGGTTAATTACCGGGACTCATCTGAAAGAATCGACTCACTAAAATGAATCAATTTCCAACAGAACTGATTCACTTAGGGTGTGTTCACACTGGTAGTTTGGTTCTCTTGGTTCCGGACCAAAAAAGAAAATGATCCATTTAGTCCTGGTTCGCTTGGCGTTCACTCTGGCATTTTTAACACCGAACCTAAAGATACGAAACAAAAGGCATCAGGATAAGTTCACAACCTGATTGGGCAGCTATTATGACGTATATTTTGCGACTGAACTTGCCGAACATCCAAAACAATGCTGGCGGTGGGCTGAATGCACTCGTTGGACCCACTTTCCCTTGACCCATCACAGAACATTTAGTTTTTTTCAGTATACTGGAAATATGCTGGTCGGACCAAATGTTAATAAGGAACTTTACCTCCTCATTGCTGCATGTTTGCCCTCTGTGCATGTTGTTTGTGTACACCGATCTTCCTGTGAGGTCAAATCAAGTGATTTTTAGGATCTTGTGGCATCTCATCCTGTTATTGGTCAGTTCATATATCAGTCGAACCGCACCAGAGTTCGTTTGGAAGCGGACAGAGACCCCCAGTATTCAGGGCGGTCCGCTTGTTTGGTGCGCACTAAGGTTCGGATGGGAGCGTTCACGCGTGTTCAAATGAACCGCACTGACAGAGCAATCGCACCAGAGTTTGTTTTAATCCAACCAAACCTGCCAAGTGTGAACACCCCCTAAAATGACACGCGAGAGTGAGTGTGTTTGATTACTCACCAGTGTTAATTTCGTCAGACGAGACGAGACTAAATATGTTCGTCAACGACCTTTTTTTCCATGACTAAGACGAGACGATGACGAGACTGCACCAATGTCCAAAAACGCTGACTAAGACTAAATTAACATGCATTATTGTTGACGAAAAAAGACGAGACTAAAATGTTTTGCATAAAATAAAAACTAAGATAAAATCTCTCTTCATTTTCGTATACAATCGTCTCTACTTTTTCACCATGAGATTGAATATTCAGCCGTTACGCCTTCAAAATATTCTGAATGAGTTCGCGCTGTTGCTCAAGTAACGGTTACAGGTCTCATACTCCTGTGGCTGCAACACGAAACTACATGGAGCAAGAACACAACAATCATAGACAGTGGCGAACACACGACGAGCGCCGACGACATGCTAGGTAGAAGGAAGAGGCTCGATATTTGGTCGCATTTTAGGTACAATGATATTGACAAAAAGTCAGAATGTGTCATTATAACTGACGGGAAGCACTGCGGATAAACACTACCGGGAAAAACACCACCAACCTTAAGCGACATCTAAAGGCTAACCACCCACACATTCAGGGAAGTTAACTTAAATATACGTCTCATAAGCTAATGCTGATTTTAGGCATCTACGCTGTAAATTAACCAGTTAGCTATGGTGTTGTGGCACATACATTATGCAGGTTATATATATTTTATGTAACTTATTTGCTTAATAAAATACTCTTCAGAACAAGTTCATCATTTGTGAATGTGTCTCTTAAATCAGAAAACCAGCCACGTTTAACAAAGTGAATTCAACAAATCATTCAACAAGTGTATTTTGTCAGGTAATTATGACATTTAACCAATATTTGAGATGTGTGAAACATTATTTGACTGAAATGGTTATCTCAGAATTAATCTCAGAAATAATTTATTTAAAAAAAGACTAAAATGTTTTGAAACTTGACTAAGATATGTTGAGTTTTCTTTTGACTAAAACTAGACTAAAATGACGAGACTTTTAGTCGACTAAAACTTGACTAACAAAAAAAGATATGTGAATGACTAAATATGACTAAAACTAACAAGGACATTTGGCACAAGACTAAGACTAAATTAAAAATAGGTGACAAAATTAACACTATTACTCACATTACTGCATCACAGTATAATGTGACAAATGAAACGTTTACATGAAAATGATGCTCGTTGCTGGAAAAACGACACAATAGTGAGCCTATCTGAACAACGATCATGCTACTGAAACATGTAGTAGTTAGTAGTGTCACTACTTTTAGTTAGTTACACCTCATTTCCATTTGTCAGGCCTGGAAAACACTTCTAAAACTCTCTGAACTGTGCAGGTTATTCATGACCGTGGGAACTCTGTGTTGAAGTATGATGTGTGTGCGTCTCACCTCCTCGCCGGAGAGCCAGACTTTGATCTCGCGACCGAGCCAGACCTACAAAACCAAACCGTTTTTATTCTCGACTGATGACATCATTTATACAGTTGCATCAACAGGTAAAATAATACACCTGAACAGGTGCGTTCAATAATTACCTTCGCCTGGGGGCGGAGCCAGATCGTGAGCGAGACAGGGATCTGGATCTGATTGGGCCAAGAGAAAGAATTAAGAAATATAACTGCAGTCAGCAATTACATGGCCAAACACATCAGCACATCACACTATAAACACCCCCAAAGAACTGGGAGGACATTTCTGGGAGGACAGCCGAACACTTCAGAAATGATGAACCCATTTAACCATTATCAACTTGTGAACGGTCCCTTACAATCCATGCAACAAACTGCTCTCGTCAGTCGGGTCTAATAATGTGTGCACTGCCTGATTGAACTCTCAGGAGACTGAAGTACAATTACACGACACATTCACCTGGATCTCTTGGGCGTCCCTGATCTGGAGCGTCGGGGAGATCCCGAGCGAGAGCGGCGAGGAGAGAAAGACCTGGATCTGAGAGAGGACACACGGGTTTACTCGTGACTAAATACCCCACATTCACAAGATAACAGAAGACTCGTGCAGTTCTGTCACACACCGTCTGCCTCGGCTGCGGCTGCGAGAGCGTGCGTACCTCCTTCCACGAGAGCGAGACCTGAACGAGTCCAGAGGAATGAAGAAGAGGAGGAGGAAGGACAGAGGGGAGAGAGAGCAGTGTCAGTGTCACATCAGGAATCACTTAGAAAGATTCACTGAATCATCTGAACTACACAATCACTTTAACATTGCACATAAAATACAATATAGAGCTGGGCGATACATCAGTAATATTTCCTTGCCGTGATTGTGCTGACGATATTAAATTAATCAACAGTCTGAATATGGCAATTCATTTAATGCGCTTTTTAATTTGGTCATTCAGTTTCATTAAGGGAAAACTGTGTTTCCATAACAACTGGGATTATCACTAAACAACACAAAAAAATATTCATTTACATTTTGCATGAAGAAAATGAAGCCTATGTTTAGGAGCATTAAGATGTGTAGCATTGTACATTATGTCCAGGATACTTCAGTATATTCTAACAGTATAATTATTTTCATTTCCACGGGATTTTTTAAATATATTAAAATCAGCGAGTACTACTATGATGTTTGAATACTTTTTAAATCATATTTTTTTCACATTGCAGTCATGAGAATTTCTTAATTACTATAATTTTTAGTGTTGCATTAATGAGGATTAAACGTGCATAACTGCCATGACAATGTCACAATGTAAAACAATCTTAATAGTCCTAAAATAGGCTTCATTTTCTATATGCAAAATAAAATGTTGTATTTGTTTCTTTTGCTTTTACAGTCAAATAGGACCAGGTCATTTTCTGAACATATTTTGTGAGAAACTTCTTTAACTTTAACCTTTAAAGCCCATATTTCCGCGGGAGACGGTACATCCGGTTCATTTCCATGAATCAGTTCAAACGGTCAGATTCTGCATTGCCATATTGTTCCAATATCTATATATTGATAAATATTACTCTTGTGTTCATTTAATGAAAACCGGTGGAAAACTGGTCTGGATTATTTTAACTAAATATTTTAGGGGTATTTTACTTCTTGTATTTAACATTTTGGACTGTTTTGGTTGAAATTATAGTTCATCGTTAGATAAATATTGAGATATATATCCACACTCTCACTTTATTAGGTACACCAGCACATCCAGGTATTCATGTGATTATCTAATCAGCCAATCATGTGGCAGCAGTTCAGTTCATAAAATCATGCAGATATGGGTCAGGAGCTTCAGTTAATGTTCACATCAACCATCAGAATGGGGAAAAATGGTTATTTTAAAATGGTTTCAAACATTACAGTTTCCTATTCTAAGCTGGCAGTAGTGGTACCCGGAGGGGTCATCTGTAGCCCATCCGCCTCAATGTTTGACGAGTGTTAGAAATGCTTTTCTGCTTAGCACTGTTGTAACACGAGTTTATTTGGGTTACTGTCACCTTCCTGTCAGCTTGAACCAGTCTGACCATTCTCTGTTGACCTCTTTCATCAACAAGACCTTTCCATCTGCAGAACTGCCGCTCACTGGATGTTTTGTGTTTTTGGCACCATTCGGAGTAAATTCTAGAAACTGTTGTGTGTGAAAATCCCAGAAATACTCAAACCAGCCCGTCTGACACCAACAATCATGCCACGCTCCAACAATCATGCCATGCTCCAAATCACTGACATGACATTTTACCCCATTCTGATGTGAACATTAACTAAAGCTCCTGACCCGTATCTGCATTATTTATATACCGCAGTGCTGTCACACGATTGGCTGATTAGATAACTGCCTGAATAAGCAGATGTACAGGTGGACCAAATAGTGGTCAATGAGTGTGTACAGCTCTGGAAAAATAGACCGCTGGTTTCTCTGGATTTACTATTTACTTTATAGAATAAAAACAAACATGTTAATTTTACTAAAACACACCTATAAACAGTAAATCCAGAGAAACGGATTATTTTGCAGCGGCCTCTTCATAGTTCCCAGAGCTGCATGTATACAGGTTAAACATATATAACAATTTATTTATTAAGAAAACTAGTTTAAAACTCTTGTTCATTTTGTAGAAATTTGATCTTTACATCCATGTTTGCTTTTACCATTTTTGTTTTAAATGTTTATAGAATTATCTACAAAAAATATATTTAAAGACTTTGTGTAAAAATCGAGAAAAAAGTATTAAAACACACTTATTGCACTCTAAATGCACACGAGTTTACACAACTTGATCATGAATTGTTTTTTAGTAATTGAATAGATCTGGTGCATCACATCATCGACCCAAGTAAAATGATGAATATCGTGACTTACACTGCTTCAGCTGTATCGCCCAGCCCTAGCACAGATCTCAGCTGTCTTAAGCATCCAACACATCCTCTCTGTTCCACAGATCACAGCATTAAACATTACCACTCACTTGAGCTCACTCAATGGCAATCATATACAGAGAGACACATTAATTGGTACTTGAAATAAACCTGTCAAGTCTGCAGGTCGACCCGCAAGGTCGCGCAGATCTAGAAGTATCTATCGTCAGGCGACCTCTGCATCTAGTCGTTCTCTTGGATTTCTAACGATGATCGCACTGACAGCCAAATCACTTGATTGAGACTTGATAGAAGTGTGCAAGGCGCTTTTGTCTAGACGTGGTCTCTCGAGGGCTCTCGATGCTCTCTTTAGCAAAACCGTAGACACAAATCGCTAGCCGAATTTACTCGGATTGGCGCTCTCATCTGGTTTGGGTTGGGGGGGAGGGGCTACGAATAGTTAAGTAGCAGTGGGAGGAGCCTCAGCGAAGGGGTGTGGCTGCTCGTCCCCCAGTCATAGCAGGCGATCGTAAGTGTGAGATTTGCAAGATCCCTCATGAAATCGTAAAGGATCGTGACTCTCTGAATCAAACGATGAAACCTGAAAGGTTTTGACCAGGTGAGTCGTTAAATCAAATCCCAAAGAACATTGGAGAAAAACAGCAGTTCAAATAAACATCCCCATCCCCAAATAAACAGGAAGTTAATCAGACAGAGAGATAGAGCAGCAGAAACAAAATAACGCTGACAGTGTCAACAGTACTTCAGGAATAACGTGGAGTCAGTCACAGGTGGGCTTACCTGCTCCGTCGCCGGCGGTTGTAGCGGTGACAGTCGTACGCGTAGTGGCCCTTCTCGCCGCACTCGTAGCAGCGGTCGTTGGGGTCGAAAGGACGGCGAGTGGGAGGACGATCGTATCGGGAACGCCGCGGCATTCCGGTGGATAATTCCACACGCACTCGAGATCCACAAATCATCCTGAAGCAGATCGGTATTATTTGTCATTACCAAACAGACAACTGTGGTTCTAAACTCTGTTTTATCATTGTAAACCCAAAAACACTTACTTGCCATCAATACCACGGACAGCATCCTCTGCATCTCTCGGGTCTTCAAACTCAACAAAGGCGAATCCTGGAGGGTTGCGAGCGATCCACACTGTTCGGAGCGGCCCGTAGTATCCAAACGCCCGCTCCAGCTCACCTTTACCGGCACCAGTGCCCAGATTACCCACATACACCTTTGTTTCTGTAACAAGAGCAAAACAAACTTGAATATTATGTGGTTCATTATATTATGGCGTCCTTGTTTGGATCCATAAATATGATGATGAGTGAGATATAGTATGACCTAAATTAAACTTAAATTTGAAGATTTGATGCCATTTTTAACAGAACAGATGTTGAAATGAACCCTCTGACAGTACAAACCACTTGAGCGTTGAAATAAAGCAAAAACAGCTGCACATTACAGTTACTTTACCACAGCTCTTAAGTACAACATAAAGCAGAGCACCTAAAAACCCCTTAACTTTGGTCCTTAACGCTGTTATATCTGTTAAACCTGCTTTGTGTGTTTGCGTCTGTGCGAAGCAGAAATATACAGACTCTCTCAAGCGTCCTCGTTCGGTAGTCAGATTGCCCAAGGATAAAAACTCCTCCTGAGTCTCCCTGTGTTGCTTCTCCGGATCCGGATGTGCTTCCCTGATGGGAAATGTCTCGTAATCAATAGTCAATAACTATCTACTTGGTCTTGGTGATATTCTGGGAGAGATTGTTATTGCAACACCTCGTGGAGAGAACATCCTCACCCTTGAAGTAGGTCTTCTCATCATTGTTAGTGATGAGGCCTACCAACATTGTGTCTTCACCAAATTGTTGGAGCTGTGTTTGTCCGAGCAGTCATCGGTGTAAAGCAGGGGGCTGAGGGGCTCCAGTGCTGACGGTGGAGGTGGTGTAGGGTGTGATTACCATCATTTGTGGACCTGTTGTACCAGTATGCACACTGTAATGGGTCCAGACAGCTGGGGAGAGACGAGCAGATGCAGGCTCGGACCAGTTTTTCAAAGCACTTCATCACTATAGAAGTGAATGCTACAGGATGGGCGGTTTTGGCGACAGGAATGATGGTGGAGTCAAGTCAAGATTTATTTCTAGAGCACATTTAAAAGCAACAGAGTTGCACCGAAGTGCTGTACAGATGAAACATATAAAAAGAAAAATGATCCAGGAGCAAATGCGCAAGTGACAACTTTAATAAACAACATGTGGCATACAAAATATACAACACAATAAACGGAAAACAGTCTGTGTAACTAAACCATAAAACACTTAAAAGATAGACAATACAGATAAGATTGAAGAACAGATTAAAAAAATCACTAGTAATGGAGCCGACCTCACATGAAAGGGCAGAGGCTGATCCAGAGTTTGGGAGCTGCAGCGGAGGGGATCCGACCACCCTTAGATTTACAGCGACAACGAGGGACAGATAGAAGTTGATCACATGATCTAAGAGCTCTTTGGGGAGCGTAAGGACTCACTGATATACTTAGGTGCGACACCAGTTAAAGCCTTGTAAGACAGCCAATTTAAAATCAACTCTATAATAAGTGGGAAACCAGTGTAAAGTGGCTAAAACGGGAGAAATATGATCCCTATTTTTTGACCCAGAAGTCGTCTAGCAGCCGCATTTTGAGGAATTTGAAGATGAGAAACAGCAGTTTGAGGCAGACCGATGTACAGAGAATCACAGTAATCCAAACGTGATGTTATAAGAGCATGGATTGCTGTCTCCAGATCTTTTGGTTTTAATTTAGTGACAGATCTTAGATGAAAGAAACTTCCCTTTACCACTGCACAATAAAATGATGAATCAAAAATAACCCCAAGATTTATTTCTTGTGATTGAACACTGGAGGAAAAGGAACCCAATTGCCAGGCGGATGGAGGACTGGGGAGGCCTAAAATCTAAATTTCACTTTTCCTTTTGTTTAACTGCAAAACATTATTTGCCATTCAACATTTAATATCTTCAAAACAGTCACAAAGCACTTCAAAAGGACAACAACTGTCAGTTTTAACCGGTAGATAACCCTGTGTCATCATTGCAATGGTTAGAAACCTTGTATTTCTGATAAATAGCACACAGGAGCATGTACAGCGAAAAGAGAAGAGGGCCCAAAACGGACCCCTGAGGCACACCGCACGATAAGGGAGCTGATGTAGAGGAATACTCCCCAATGCTCAGGTCGGAGGCCCACCACTGCAGGGCAACACCCCGAATGCCCACCACACTGTCCAAACCATGTAACAGAATGTTATAATCAATAGTGTCGAACGCTGCGCTGTGATCCAACAAGACGAGCACAACATGCGGTCCAGTATCGAGTGCTGGTCATTACTGACCTTCAGCAGAGCAGTTTCAGCACTGTGCAAAGGTCTGAAACCAGACTGAAATGTCTCTATAATATTAAATGACAATACACAACTCTCCCCAAGAGCTTTTGGCAGATTGGAAGTAGGTCTAAAATGACAAAGGACAGATGGGTCAAGATGAGGTTTCTTAAAGGAATTGTTCACCCAAAAATTAAAATTTGCTGATAATTTTCTTACCAATAATTTATGCCATCCAAGATTTATCCAAGTTTCTTTCTTCATCAAAACAGAATTTAAGATTATTAGGATTTAATTTCAGGCTGCCACCTTTAAACAGTGCAAGTGAATGTCGGTCCATTTTTTGACGGTCCAAAATGCATATTTAGTTCTTCTGAACCCAAACGATTGATACATTTTTAGTACTTATATTCTTTTTAACTACAAATTTTCACTTCCACACATCTCTGATGCGCGCTCATGAGAGGGATGACGTAAGCTCATTGGTAAGGTCACGCGGAGGAGGAGGCAGGAAGTGCATCATTGTTTACAGGATAAGGGCGCTGTACAAAAGTTAAATTGTCTTTGCTGTAGATTGTATTGGTGTATTGTTCAAAATGTGTGTATTCTGGATGCTTCAACCTTCAGAAACCCCAAAGAAAACGCACGCTCGGAAAAATATTAACTTTAATTGATTGCTTATATATGATTATGAGTGATTGAAGCTCTGGCTTATCGCACTGAACGCGAGGGAGGAACAACAGGATGGAAAGCAGGGGGGAGGAGGGGAGACAAGGGAAGGAGAGAGAGAAGGATCTCGGGGCTCACCAGCTCCCGAATACACCACCATGTGGTCCTCTCCATGGTAGAACAGGACCCACTCCACCATACTTCTCGGAAGTCGAGCGATGAACTGCTCCAGTACCACCAGATCAATGGCATTTCCGACGTGGCATTGCTCAGCCAGCATCCAGCTCCGGCAGGCATACAGGAGCTGTTGGGCGAAGGTGAACGGGCGGCCATGCTTGTCAATGGTCATAGAGCGGAAGCAATGATGCTGCTGCTCGATTGTCTGGTCGATCCGTTGCAGGATGGCTTTTCTCAAGTTGGGCTTCCCCGGACAGCAGTGGAATCAATCGGACTGTCCACTGGGTGCTCGGCCATCCGACTGCCCATGCCGTCCATTCAAAAAGCTCCAAGATGGCCTCCAGATCGTCGAGGGGGCCCATGTTCACAAGCATAACCTGGGGCGGGGCAGTTACGGGTCGCAATGGCAGCACCCTCCTGGTGCAGCAAGCTCCGGAACATCTGCTGGTCCTCCCCTTGGGCCTGGAGGAGCACAATAACTTGCTGTTCCTGCTCAGTGCGCAGCTCAAAGAAGGCCTGATGTTGCATCGGGTGTGGATGCTGGCGAGGGTCTTGTCCACTACCTCCACAGGTGAGGGATACATGGCGGCATTCTTCCACCCTTAATTCCTGGATTTTGGCACCAGTGTAACAATTAAAGGATGGGCAAGGAGCAGGCAGGAACCGGCTGAACAGTCAATGTAAAGTTTCATGTAAACCTCAACATAAAGCAAACATAAACACACACACACACGCACGCATGCGGCGCTGCCGCACGCACGCTCCTGCGTGCGTGCGTGCCTGCCTGTCTGTCTGTCGGTCGGTCGGTCTCTCTGTGTGTCTCTCTCTCTCTCTCTCTCTCTCTCTCTCCAGCTCCCCTTTATCTCGCTTTCCCGCTGATCATCTGATTCAGCGCCATGCACTCTCATGGCCTGGCCACGCCCTCCTCCAAGTCCCAGGGTATTATCATTTAACCAAGGCTGAGTAATACCATTTCCTTTAACTTTCCTGGGCTTAAAGGGAGCAACAGACTGAAGACTGGTGATAGTTGCTTAGCACAGATATTCAGCACACCTCCGGGCCACATTTTTAATAGTTTTCATTGTTTTATTGCAGCTCATCCAATCAGATTTAAACTTTGGTGTAAAAAAACATTGTTATACATTTTTTCAATAAAAAAAAAATTACAAAATATTTTTTATAGTTTTTATTGTTTAATACTAAAAATGCTGCTGATGGTCGCTCACAATATCCTAAACAAAATCCAAAATCCTTTTTTATATATATATATATATATATATATATATAAATAAATAAACACACACACATTTTCTGACTGAAATGACTTTATATAAATACGTTAAAGAAAATAGATCTTTAACTAAGCTACCAAACCCTGTTTAAAACTCCTTGACATCTTGATAAACCCTTAAAATCTGAAATCCATAATTAACATAACTCCAGAAAATGTATTTTTTATCATGTAAATAAAAACCAAAGAAATATAAAAACAAACAAATTCCTCGTATTGATTTAGTGACTCACATTAATTCTGATATTAATTAACAAAGCACAAATTTCATCGACCTCCACTTCAATTAAATACTTAATTCACACGACGTTTATCAGTATTATTAGTAGTATTATTGATTGTGGTTATTATTGATGAGTGATCAGCGCGCACGCGGGCGCCATTACAGTTAGCAGCTCCCGCTAACACACACCGAATATCTTCCAAGAAACAGTCATATTTCACAGATTATGAACTCTGCAATTAAACCATTTATATACATTTATGCGTTACTATCATGTTTATGGGACTCACCGCCTCCGTGTCGCCCGTATCGCGACATGATGTGAAATAATAAACTGAAGTCTCCGACAGAAAAAAACAGCCGCCTGTCAAACGAGCGTCACACTTCAGCGCATGCGCGGACTCAAACTAAACACACGGGAAAACTACACAACCCATGATACTCCGCTGTACTAGGCGACCAATCACAGGACAGAGCAGATGACGTCCTCATAAATAAATTCACGAACAGCAGCAGTTTGAGGGGATTGTGTTCACTGTAGATCCGGTGTCTGAAACATCTCACACATAACTGTATTTACACCTTCTTTACTATTAACTGTCTGAGGATATCCATGTCATCTCACGTGGAGACTGAAGAGCCGAAGATATTAAGTAATTGAACAAAGTTTTGTAAATTTAGTATGTACGTTAATATGTTAATATTTTAGTTTTAAACATTAAATATTTTTTTAATGTTCTAGATAAATTTTCATCGTGATATATTAAAAATAAATTATTTGCTAAATAAATTTAAAAAAATGAAAAGTGTACATGTAAATACATAAATAAATGTTAAAATATGACATACATAAGCATTTATACTTTTATTTCCACGTATTTATTCCCTTAAGTATTTCTACATGTATTTATTTATGTATACATTTCTTTAATTCCTCGTGTATTTACTGCAGAGTGGAGTTTGGGTGTGGGCGAGCATTAATAGATTGTAAAATGTACCTGACTGTGAGTTTAGCGAGTTTAATGGGAAATGTATATATCTGATCAGACTCTTTTAAAAATCCCTGCAGTAACACTATAATGCCCGGGACAATCTGAACAAACACGCACAGATCTGATAACAGACATTTCTTACATTGTCAAAAGCGCCGTGTGCACGTGAAATTATCCAGTATCATATTTAATGCAACTAATATATATGAAAAAATATAGAAATAAATAAGGGAATAAATAAATGTGGAAGTAAATAATTATGGGAATAAATAAATGTGGAAATAAATAATTAAGGGATTAATTGTGAAAATAAATAATTATGGGAATAAATAAACGTGGAAATAAATGAATACAATTGTACATTATAAATAAGGAAATAAAAGTATAAAAGTATATTTTAACATTCATTTATGTATTTACATGTACTCTTTTAATTTTTTTTATTTATTTGCTAATATATTTATATTTTTATGTTTAATAACTGCAGTCTTTGTCCTCCATATCAAAATAATCTTCTGCTTTTGTGCGGGGGAAATGTAAGTTTTTATGTTTATTTTTTGTATCGGTTACCAATTTGAGTCCAGCTGTGAATATCTGCAGCACTTGTGATGTCCAATTCACAAACCTGTGACTCTAATGAGCTGCTGATTCCTTCATTGATATAAAAACATACATCTCCGATTCCAATATAAATCACAATTCTTTTATTAAATCAAATAATTACAGCAGGACCAGTGTAGTGAGCTCTAACTGTACCACTCTAATGAGCCGATTCTTTAATTGAATCATTAACATATAGTGTGAATAGTGTAGTCAGACTCCCGAACAAATGACTCTAATGAGCCGATTCTTTAATTGAATCATTAACATATAGTGTGAATAGTGTAGTCAGACTCCCGAACAAATGACTCTAATGAGCCGATTCTTTAATTGAATCATTAACATATAGTGTGAATAGTGTAGTCAGACTCCCGAACAAATGACTCTAATGAGCCGATTCTTTAATTGAATCATTAACATATAGTGTGAATAGTGTAGTCAGACTCCCGAACAAATGACTCTAATGAGCCGATTCTTTAATTGAATCATTAACATATAGTGTGAATAGTGTAGTCAGACTCCCGAACAAATGACTCTAATGAGCCGATTCTTTAATTGAATCATTAACATATAGTGTGAATAGTGTAGTCAGACTCCCGAACAAATGACTCTAATGAGCCGATTCTTTAATTGAATCATTAACATATAGTGTGAATAGTGTGGTCTGGCTTTTGAACAAATGACTCTAATGAGAGTTGTTGATGCAAAGTGTTCAGGGTTGAAAATAATGTAGATTCTGTAGCTTATTTTACAGCATGTGACTGAGACGTGAAGATTTGTTTAATGTACCATTGCTAGTGTATGGATAAATTACATGTTCTTAAATTATTTTAATGACTCTTGTCCATGTGTGTTTGTGACAGTTCTTCACTCATGCGGTCTCACATTTACCGGTGTGAGCTTCATCACACAAGATTCAAATGAATCATTTATACCTGTCCCGCTACTTCTGATGTTTGAGACCTGAAGATTTATTTCCTAAAGCATGATGAAGTTGTGTAGTTGATGCTTAATCCAAAGGGATTAACAGTTTTATTAGCAGCGTTGTGTAATCTTTTTACTTCTAATGCCAAAAAGTACAGTAATGGATTACATTTTAAATTCTTGAACTGGATTACTGTAATGAGTTTAATTAAAGGAATATGTCTGCATCCAGAGACACACGGGTGCAAAACCTTTCTATTGGTTTCTATTCGATTCTACTGGACCCCTCTAGATTATATAGACACGCCCACCTGCTGGCGATGCCAATCAGGGATGGAGACACGCCCACCTGCTGGCGATGCCAATCAGGGATGGAGACACGCCCACCTGCTGGCGATGCCAATCAGGGATGGAGACACGCCCACCTGCTGGCGATGCCAATCAGGGATGGAGACACAACCCACATCTTTTGGGGCGGTGTTAAAATCCAGGAGTTCTGGTTGAAAGTTTTGTGTGATGGTCATTAGTACCGCCCCATCAGGAGGGGTGCTTGGAGATGGGGCGGTTCAGAAGACTGGGGGAATTACACAGTTTTGGGGAAATGGGGCTCTCGGGGAGTTTCTGTTGTGGTTGAAGAGTGCCAATAAAGCGCGCAGTGCATGTGAACGTATTATAGAAAGTAACAAAAGTAATTCGTATTGTGATTACTTTTTCAAGAAAGTACTCAAAGTAATCTGATTACAATTTTAGAGTGACATTTTGTAGTGGATGATGAGTAACTGCCGAACACGCTAAGCACATGTAGGGCCTTTCGATTTATAAAAGCTATAAAAGATGGAAAGTCTGGTCAATGGAAACATCTGGGGCAGAAACGAATGAATGCACAAATAATCAAATATAAGCGGCCATATTTCCTAGTGTGATTATTAAACTGCACAAGACGGCGATTAAAAGAATGATACAATCTGCATGTGCTGCACGCTTCAAAACGAATGTAATGAATTCAAATTAACCATTTAATCACCACCACACATCATGACCTCCTGTGTTATGCTTAAATATAAATGTCCTGGGACACAGGGGACACTTCCTGTCTGCTAGGGTGTCTTGACTATTTGATCTGATGCTTGCATTTGTACAGAGCAATAAGTGTAAAACACCGCTGAATATGTGCCTGTTGATGGTTAGGAGAGGTGTTGTGAGTGTATGTGAATAATGAAGCATGAGCAGAACTGGAGGCCCGTGTGAACGCCTCCACACTGGTGCAAACACGTTTATTCCCTTGTTTAAGAAGGCGATCGATGTGTTCTTTACATACTTACTGGCAAAACAGACATGATTTAAAAAATAAAAGTTTGAACACATAAAGGACGATCACTCGTGTCTCTTGAATGTTTCTTGAGTACCTCTTCGGTGTGCGAGGGTACCTTAAGGTCCCGCTGCTCATCAGTGTACTGGCTCACAAACACGTCTCCAGGAGTCCAGAACATCCGCGGGATCCGCAGTCCCTTTCAGAAGTATTGAGCTGAAGCCAAAGACTGTTGTGGAGGTCCTGTCCCAGACGTCTCAGCAGTCTTTAGTGCCCAGTGTCCTCTCGGGCAAGAGAAGTATTGGTCATGACGTGTTCAGAGCAAACACTTGGACGAAAACAAGCCCAAACGGAAACAAAACCATTGAAATTAACTCAAACATGAAACGGAGACAAAACAACAACAGCCACATGAAAGACAACAAATAAATCAACAAAACAATACACAGAATTCCCCGATCGGGATCGGGATCTTAACGTGATTTGCACTTTGTGAAACACAATCGTCGTCTGGGAATGACGCTATAAGGGCACATTGTTGCTGTTTGTTTTAGGTTGAACTGGTGAGATCTCACACTGGCTTTATATGTTCTGTGAGTGTTCTGCGCTGCAGTCCCTCGTGTGTCGTCCTCTACGAAGGGTTCACGTTCTCCAGGAGGGGCGGGCCGTCGCGGTGCACGGATGGGAGAGCCGACTCTCTTTTGTAGGTCTTGGGTGGGAGTTTGGGGATGGGCGACTGGGACGTGCTCTGTCGCGGCGGTACGGGCGGTCCGGCGGCCCCCTGCGGCGGGTCATAGTCCAGGGGCAGCAGCGGTGGGGAGGGGAGGTGTCTGCGCAGTCCCAGAGGTGACGGGGTTTGTGGGGGGTGCGGGCTGAAGGGTGAGGGGGGGAAGAAGGTCTGATTCAGTTCGGAGCGTCGGCCCTGCGGGGGCGGCTGCAGGTGGAGGGGCGAGCTCAAGAAGACGTCCGGCGTTCTCACCGGTTCCCGTGGAGGCAGGGTGGGGGGGCTGTCGGGTGGCTCTGTGAGCGAGTAACGCGGCGAGTAAACCTTCGAGGTGGGTTGGCGTGGAGGAATCGCAGGCGGACTGTCCAAATGCTTTGACATCATCTGAAAGACAAACATTGACAGAACACTCAACGGCCGTTCATGTCAAATTAATTCCAGCACACAAGTCGTTATTTTCAGATAGTATTTCATTACTTGAAAAATTTCATTACATTAAACCCGTTGCATACTGTTCAGGACAGTCTAAGGAGACATTTAAGGGTTAAACTTCTGTCGAGCGAGACCAAACACATGGCGTTGATTTCCGTGAACTGCTTCTACGGGCACAGTCCAACGAGAGCGCCGCTGTTTTCACTGAATCCAGTTTGGTTGTTCATTTTTTGTGCTTTGGCGCGCTGATGAACATGAACACACAGGAGTGATGTGGAACGGTTTGAAGTTCACTTCTATACCTTTTTATTATAAAACACACGAGATTCAGAATGACAATAAAATAGCAGTCGATTCTGGGCACCTTTGAGGGCGAGGACTCGGCGGGCGCAGATTCCGGGCGGCGTCGAGGAGGGACGGGTGGAGGTACAGGAGCGTCATCACTCCGCAGGAAACCCACCATAGATGACACAGAAGACGACCCTGAGACACACAGAAACATTATTCACATGTGATGACCGAGTGAGAGTTATGACAGAATGAAGCAGAGGAGGCTGTGAAACACGTCACATGACCAACACTGAGCTGCACACATGAATGTGACCACAGATATTAACTGATCAGCACAAGTCAAACATCTCGTTTTAAAGGGAGACTTCCACAGAAATTAAAACTGACAGAAAGTGAACAAACCCTTTTTTTTTTACATCTATGACAGTGAAATTAATACACACTGATTCTTAAATGTTCTGGAGACCACAAAACATGAGATAATATGAGTGCGACATCAGAGAGAGAGAGACAGAGAGAGCGAGGGAGGGAGAGACAGAGAGAGAGAGAGACAGAGAGAGAGAGAGCGAGAGACAGAGAGAGCGAGGGAGGGAGAGACAGAGAGAGAGAGAGTGCGAGAGACAGAGAGAGAGACAGAGAGCGAGAGAGAGAGAGAGAGAGCGAGCGAGAGCATACTAACGTGTGCTGTGCGGTAGCGTGACCGGGGCAAATATTGTGTCGCTGTCTGGCAGAATCAGAGAAAGAGAGAGAGATGTCTGACACTCATTTACTGTCACTCACAGATCAGCTGATCTACAGTCAGTTTATTCTGTCATATCGTCTTAGATACTAACATAAACTGACACAGGATCAGATTTGAGCAGGATTAGCACATTCTACTACTAATCATTAGTGATGCATTCAAATGAAAATCTGAACACACTCAAAAAAACTCAAAAGCAAAAATGTCAATTATGCCAGATGTATTCCGGCAGGAATAGCGTTTGTTGTATGCTAGCGTGTGTGTTTAGTATGCTTGTCTGCGTTTGTTGTATGTTAGCGTGTGTGTTTAGTATGCTTGTCTGTGTTTGTTGTATGTTAGCGTGTGTGTTTAGTATGCTTGTCTGCGTTTGTTGTATGTTAGCGTGTGTTTTTAGTATGCTTGTCTGCGTTTGTTGTATGCTAGCGTGTGTGTTTAGTATGCTTGTCTGCGTTTGTTGTATGTTAGCGTGTGTTTAGTATGCTTGTCTGCGTTTGTTGTATGTTAGCGTGTGTGTTTAGTATGCTTGTCTGCGTTTGTTGTATGCTAGCGTGTGTGTTTAGTATGCTTGTCTGCGTTTGTTGTATGCTAGCGTGTGTGTTTAGTATGCTTGTCTGCGTTTGTTGTATGCTAGCGTGTGTGTTTAGTATGCTTGTCTGCGTTTGTTGTATGCTAGCGTGTGTGTTTAGTATGCTTGTCTGCGTTTGTTGTATGCTAGCGTGTGTGTTTAGTATGCTTGTCTGCGTTTGTTGTATGCTAGCGTGTGTGTTTAGTATGCTTGTCTGCGTTTGTTGTATGTTAGCGTGTGTGTTTAGTATGCTTGTCTGCGTTTGTTGTATGCTAGCGCGTGTGTTTAGTATGCTTGTCTGCGTTTGTTGTATGCTAGCGCGTGTGTTTAGTATGCTTGTCTGCGTTTGTTGTATGTTAGCGTGTGTTTAGTATGCTTGTCTGCGTTTGTTGTATGCTAGCGTGTGTGTTTAGTATGCTTGTCTGCGTTTGTTGTGTTAGCGTGTGTGTTTAGTATGCTTGTCTGCGTTTGTTGTATGTTAGCGTGTGTGTTTAGTATGCTTGTCTGCGTTTGTTGTATGCTAGCGTGTGTGTTTAGTATGCTTGTCTGCGTTTGTTGTATGCTAGCGTGTGTGTTTAGTATGCTTGTCTGCGTTTGTTGTATGCTAGCGTGTGTGTTTAGTATGCTTGTCTGCGTTTGTTGTATGCTAGCGTGTGTGTTTAGTATGCTTGACTGCGTTTGTTGTATGCTAGCGTGTGTGTTTAGTATGCTTGTCTGCGTTTGTTGTATGCTAGCGTGTGTGTTTAGTATGCTTGTCTGCGTTTGTTGTATGCTAGCGTGTGTGTTTAGTATGCTTGACTGCGTTTGTTGTATGCTAGCGTGTGTGTTTAGTATGCTTGTCTGCGTTTGTTGTATGTTAGCGTGTGTGTTTAGTATGCTTGACTGCGTTTGTTGTATGCTAGCGTGTGTGTTTAGTATGCTTGTCTGCGTTTGTTGTATGTTAGCGTGTGTTTAGTATGCTTGTCTGCGTTTGTTGTATGTTAGCGTGTGTGTTTAGTATGCTTGTCTGCGTTTGTTGTATGTTAGCGTGTGTGTTTAGTATGCTTGTCTGCGTTTGTTGTATGTTAGCGTGTGTGTTTAGTATGCTTGTCTGCGTTTGTTGTATGTTAGCGTGTGTTTAGTATGCTTGTCTGCGTTTGTTGTATGTTAGCGTGTGTGTTTAGTATGCTTGTCTGCGTTTGTTGTATGTTAGCGTGTGTGTTTAGTATGCTTGTCTGCATTTGTTGTATGCTAGCGTGTGTGTTTAGTATGCTTGTCTGCGTTTGTTGTATGTTAGCGTGTGTGTTTAGTATGCTTCTCTGCGTTTGTTGTATGTTAGCGTGTGTGTTTAGTATGCTTGTCTGCGTTTGTTGTATGCTAGCGTGTGTCTTTAATATACTTGTCTGTGTTTGTTGTATGCTAGCGTGTTTAATATACTTGTCTGCGTTTGTTGTATGTTAGCGTGTGTGTTTAGTATGCTTGTCTGCGTTTGTTGTATGTTAGCGTGTGTGTTTAGTATGTTAGCGTGTGTGTTTAGTATGCTTGTCTGCGTTTGTTGTATGCTAGCGTGTGTGTTTAGTATGCTTGTCTGCGTTTGTTGTATGTTAGCGTGTGTGTTTAGTATGCTTGTCTGCGTTTGTTGTATGCTAGCGTGTGTGTTTAGTATGCTTGTCTGCGTTTGTTGTATGCTAGCGTGTGTGTTTAGTATGCTTGTCTGCGTTTGTTGTATGCTAACGTGTGTGTTTAGTATGCTTGTCTGCGTTTGTTGTATGCTAGCGTGTGTTTAGTATGCTTGACTGCGTTTGTTGTATGCTAGCGTGTGTGTTTAGTATGCTTGTCTGCGTTTGTTGTATGTTAGCGTGTGTGTTTAGTATGCTTGTCTGCGTTTGTTGTATGTTAGCGTGTGTGTTTAGTATGCTTGTCTGCGTTTGTTGTAAGCTAGCGTGTGTTTTTAGTATGCTTGTCTGCGTTTGTTGTATGTTAGCGTGTGTTTAGTATGCTTGTCTGCGTTTGTTGTATGTTAGCGTGTGTTTAGTATGCTTGTCTGCGTTTGTTGTATGTTAGCGTGTGTTTAGTATGCTTGTCTGCGTTTGTTGTATGTTAGCGTGTGTGTTTAGTATGCTTGTCTGCGTTTGTTGTATGTTAGCGTGTGTGTTTAGTATGCTTGTCTGCGTTTGTTGTATGCTAGCGTGTGTGTTTAGTATGCTTGTCTGCGTTTGTTGTATGTTAGCGTGTGTGTTTAGTATGCTTGTCTGCGTTTGTTGTATGCTAGCGTGTGTTTAGTATGCTTGTCTGCGTTTGTTGTATGCTAGCGTGTGTGTTTAGTATGCTTCTCTGCGTTTGTTGTATGCTAGCGTGTGTGTTTAGTATGCTTGTCTGCGTTTGTTGTATGTTAGCGTGTGTGTTTGGTATGCTTGTCTGCGTTTGTTGTATGTTAGCGTGTGTGTTTGGTATGCTTGTCTGCGTTTGTTGTATGCTAGCGTGTGTCTTTAATATACTTGTCTGTGTTTGTTGTATGCTAGCGTGTGTTTAATATACTTGTCTGCGTTTGTTGTATGTTAGCGTGTGTGTTTAGTATGCTTGTCTGCGTTTGTTATATGTTAGCGTGTGTGTTTAGTATGATTGTCTGCGTTTGTTGTATGTTAGCGTGTGTGTTTAGTATGCTTGTCTGCGTTTGTTGTATGTTAGCGTGTGTGTTTAGTATGCTTGTCTGCGTTTGTTGTATGTTAGCGTGTGTGTTTAGTATGCTTGTCTGCGTTTGTTGTATGTTAGCGTGTGTTTAGTATGCTTGTCTGCGTTTGTTGTATGCTAGCGTGTGTGTTTAGTATGCTTGTCTGCGTTTGTTGTATGTTAGCGTGTGTGTTTGGTATGCTTGTCTGCGTTTGTTGTATGTTAGCGTGTGTGTTTGGTATGCTTGTCTGCGTTTGTTGTATGCTAGCGTGTGTCTTTAATATACTTGTCTGCGTTTGTTGTATGCTAGCGTGTGTGTTTAGTATGCTTGTCTGCGTTTGTTGTATGCTAGCGTGTGTGTTTAGTATGCTTGTCTGCGTTTGTTGTATGCTAGCGTGTGTGTTTAGTATGCTTGTCTGCGTTTGTTGTATGCTAGCGTGTGTGTTTAGTATGCTTGTCTGCGTTTGTTGTATGCTAGCGTGTGTGTTTAGTATGCTTGTCTGCGTTTGTTGTATGTTAGCGTGTGTGTTTAGTATGCTTGTCTGCGTTTGTTGTATGCTAGCGTGTGTGTTTAGTATGCTTGTCTGCGTTTGTTGTATGCTAGCGCGTGTGTTTAGTATGCTTGTCTGCGTTTGTTGTATGTTAGCGTGTGTGTTTAGTATGCTTGTCTGCGTTTGTTGTAAGCTAGCGTGTGTTTTTAGTATGCTTGTCTGCGTTTGTTGTATGTTAGCGTGTGTTTAGTATGCTTGTCTGCGTTTGTTGTATGCTAGCGTGTGTGTTTAGTATGCTTGTCTGCGTTTGTTGTATGCTAGCGTGTGTGTTTAGTATGCTTGTCTGCGTTTGTTGTATGCTAACGTGTGTGTTTAGTATGCTTGTCTGCGTTTGTTGTATGCTAGCGTGTGTTTAGTATGCTTGTCTGCGTTTGTTGTATGCTAGCGTGTGTGTTTAGTATGCTTGTCTGCGTTTGTTGTATGCTAGCGTGTGTTTAGTATGCTTGTCTGCGTTTGTTGTATGCTAGCGTGTGTTTAGTATGCTTGTCTGCGTTTGTTGTATGCTAGCGTGTTTAGTATGCTTGTCTGCGTTTGTTGTATGCTAGCGTGTTTAATATGCTTGTCTGCGTTTGTTGTATGCTAGCGTGTTTAATATGCTTGTCTGCGTTTGTTGTATGTTAGCGTGTGTGTTTAGTATGCTTGTCTGCGTTTGTTGTATGCTAGCGTGTGTGTTTAGTATGCTTGTCTGCGTTTGTTGTATGTTAGCGTGTGTGTTTAGTATGCTTGTCTGCGTTTGTTGTATGTTAGCGTGTGTGTTTAGTATGCTTGTCTGCGTTTGTTGTATGTTAGCGTGTGTGTTTAGTATGCTTGTCTGCGTTTGTTGTATGTTAGCGTGTGTTTAGTATGCTTGTCTGCGTTTGTTGTATGTTAGCGTGTGTGTTTAGTATGCTTGTCTGCGTTTGTTGTATGTTAGCGTGTGTGTTTAGTATGCTTGTCTGCGTTTGTTGTATGCTAGCGTGTTTAATATGCTTGTCTGCGTTTGTTGTATGTTAGCGTGTGTGTTTAGTATGCTTGTCTGCGTTTGTTGTATGTTAGCGTGTGTGTTTAGTATGCTTGTCTGCGTTTGTTGTATGTTAGCGTGTGTGTTTAGTATGCTTGTCTGCGTTTGTTGTATGTTAGCGTGTGTGTTTAGTATGCTTGTCTGCGTTTGTTGTATGTTAGCGTGTGTGTTTAGTATGCTTGTCTGCGTTTGTTGTATGTTAGCGTGTGTTTAGTATGCTTGTCTGCGTTTGTTGTATGTTAGCGTGTGTGTTTAGTATGCTTGTCTGCGTTTGTTGTATGTTAGCGTGTGTTTTTGTATGCTTGTCTGCGTTTGTTGTATGTTAGCGTGTGTTTTTGTATGCATGTGTGTGTCGTATGCATGTGTTTGTCTTGTACGCATGTGTGTGTCTTGTATGCATGTGTGTGTGTCGTATGCATGTGTGTGTGTGCGTCGTATGCATGTGTGTGTGTGTCGTATGCATGTGTGTGTGTGCGTCGTATGCATGTGTGTGTGTGCGTCGTATGCATGTGTGTGTGTGTCGTATGCATGTGTGTGTGTCGTATGCGTGCGTGTGTCGTATGCGTGTGTGTGTCGTATGCGTGCGTGTGTGTGTCGTATGCGTGCGTGTGTCGTATGCGTGCGTGTGTGTCGTATGCATGTGCGTGTGTCGTATGCATGTGTGTGTGTGTCGTATGCATGTGTGTCGTATGCATGTGTGTGTGTGTGTGTGTGTGTGTGTAATGACATACTGGAGTGAAAGGGGCTTGATGGTCCCAGTGGCGAGTCAAACACACTGCACATCTCAGTGGAGCTGGATGCAGCAGATGCAGGCGGGGGGGTGAGGGGCGTGCGGGGGGAGTTTGGCGCAGATGCGGCGCTGCTCTCCGTCTCGCTGTCTGGGATCCGGCTGTAACTGATCTTACGTGGCTCGTTCTGCAACGGTGTCGGGTGCCGCATTGTCCCTGGCCGTACGGTGGACGGGCGAACACCGGGTGACTTCAGAGGACAGCTGTATTTCTTCAGCTGTGAGATGAGATGAAAATCAACCAACACACACAGACAAATAATCTCTGATTTACAATAACACACAAAGGGAATAGTCCAGTGCTATACTCTTTCCATGTGTGACAGCTAGCCCCGGACTCCCCATATGACCTTTCTCATTATCTAACATGCTGCAGTGCTTTAAATGAGTTTTGCACACAAACTGAGTTGAATGTATAATCACTGTAATGGGATGTTCCCTCTCATACAGACGATGTCCATAAGTTTCACATGTTTCATGTTCAAAATTCAGTTTCATAAATGTGTTGTATTCTGGCAAGTTTCATGTGCGTGATGTTTTTGTGTTTTTCACTGTTACGCAAGAGGTGTTTGTAAATCTGCACTTCATAAGTGCTGTAACACACAGCGCTGAGAGCGTCAGATCAGGAGGTGAATATCAGGACACATGGTTTGTTGTGTGTGTTGTGTAACTGTACATGTGTAGAGACTTACGAATCGTGGCAGCGTGCGAGCATTACGCGGCTCAATCTCCAGAGATTTGTTAAACAGGTAGTCGGCAAACTCTTTCTCAGTCATGTCATCCATTGGATTCAAATTCTCAAAGAATTTCTGCAACGACAAAAAACTATTTCAGTTGTTTTGTATTCTGCAGAATGTCAGTCACATCTCAACTCCTTTTGCTTCAGTTGAGAGGCATTGATTTCAAGCGACACATCAGGTGTGTGTTGCGTGTTCTGACCCGTATGTCGCTCTCCACACGTAAGCAGTACGGCTGGTTCTGATACTGCTGGATTTCACCCGTGATTTCCGCCACTTTCCGTCGTTTACTGAAGTTGATGAGCTCTTTGCCGTGTCTCTTTAAGAAGTCCGGATTGCCCTCCTCCGTTTTCAGAATATTTGTTAAATAAATGCCTGAAATATTTGAACACATGCAGTATGTCCCATCAAACACACAATCGCAGCACAGTGAGAAAGGGAACGTGAGACTGTGACGTACCGAAGAACGGCACACAGGGCGGGTTGATGGATCGCAGTTTGGCCAGATACTTCTTATAATGATCTTCACTCAGTTCATGAGCTTCCTCAAGAGTCTTCCTCTGTCTGCTCGGGATTTGCTGAAATAATCATAATAAATCAATGTTAAAGTGATCGGATATATGAGGCATGGCTTCATGTTTCCATTTGAATCTTGTCAGGTCACCAAAATGAACAAAACAAACACAGAGAGCCTTAAACGCATCCCTCATTACACCGAATGCCCAATGCATGATAGGAGGATACATCACTAACTCAATCCTGTTTGTGAATGTGTTTCTCTAGCACTAATGAACTTGCATTAGACATGATATAAACTCAGAGGATGAGCCGCTCACCTCAAACGTGTGATCCAGTCTGTACACAGGAGACGAGTTCATGGCGCTCACCACCTCCAGAACGCCATTAAAGTTATTCAGCTCCTGAAACACCTGGAGAATCTCGATGATACGCGACACCACGGCCACACGCTCCTCCATGTTCTCCGTTTCTACGATGCACCTGAGAGACGAGAGGAAAGCGTCAGTATCCGAAAGGCACGGATGAAACGAGATGGAAAGTCGAGAGCGTGTCGTACTTCTCGAACCACAGCGTGAGGTTAGTCGTGTGACGGATCATCCGCAGCAGGTTTGGCGAGTTGATCTCTTTGTCTTCTTTAGTCCAAACGCTGCCGACCAACTCTGACGGCTGAACTGCTCTACAGGACAAAGCTCAAAGGTCAGGTATAAGAAACACAAGAAGTTGTCCGTATTTCTTTCTTAGTGAGTGATTAATCAGTGCATTTGATTCTAAGAAGTAGCAAAAAAAAAAGTTACTTTAGTGTATCTGTAAAACACCGTTCACAAGGGCAAAACTCCTCCCACAGTAACACAACCAGACGTTCATCCACATAGAAACGTCCTGCTTCAAAACGATGATTCAGACTCTTTATAGCAGTAATAACATGTACTTACACTGAACCACTCACAAAAACACAAACTTCAATCTGAATCATTCGCTCTGAGCTTTCTCTGTGTGTGTGAGTGTGTGTGTGAGTGTATGTGTGTGTGTGTGTGTGAGTGTGTGTGTATGTGAGTGTGTGTGTATGTGTGTGTGTGTGTGTGTGTGTATGTGAGTGTGTGTGTGTGTGTGTGAGAGAGTGCGTATGTGAGTGTGTGTGTGTGTGTGTGTGTGTGTGAGAGAGTGTGTGAGTGTGTCTGTGTGTGAGAGTGTGTGTGTGTGAGAGTGTGTGAGAGTGTGTGTGTGTGTGAGTGCGTGTGAGAGTGTGTGTGAGAGTGTGTGTGTGAGTGCGTGTGTGTGTGTGAGTGTGTGTGCGTGTGTATGTGTGTGTGCGTGTGTGTGTGTGTGTGTGTGTGTGAGTGTGTGTGTGTGTGTGTGTGTGAGTGTGTATGTGTGTGTGTGTGTGTGTGTGTGTGTGTGTGAGTGTGTGTGTGAGTGTGTATGTGTGTGTGTGTGTGTGTGTGAGTGTGTGTGTGTGTGTGAGTGTGTATGTGTGTGTGTGTGTATGTGTGTGTGTGTGTATGTGTGTGTGTGTGTGTGAGTGTGTATGTGAGTGTGTGTGTGTGTGTGTGTGTGAGTGTGTGTGTGTGTGTGTGTGAGAGTGCGTATGTGAGTGTGTGTGTGTGTGAGTGTGAGTGTGTATGAGTGTGTGTGTATGTGAGTGTGTGTGTGTGTCTGTGTGTGAGAGCGTGTGTGTGTGTGTGAGTGCGTGTGAGAGCGTGTGTGTGTGTGTGTGTGAGTGAGTGCGTGCGTGTGTGTGAGTGTGTGTGCGTGTGTATGTGTGTGTGCGTATGTGTGTGTGTGTGTGTGTGTGTGAGTGTGTGTGTCAGCTCTGCTCTCTATTGTGTCAAAGTGCCTCATTTTCTCTACAGTCGGTTGTCAGCGGAGTAGAAAATATAAATACAAACAGGATCTCCAGCCTGTTCCCTTTTAATGAAACAAAGACGTTCAAACACTGCCTGTATACAAACCAACAGAAATTACAAATTATAGTTCACCCGTCATTATTTATGCATGCTCGTGTTGTTCCAAACCATTATGCTGTGATACTTTCTGTGGAACACAAAGAGAACTTTTGAAGAATATTCTGGCCACTCTGACTATTTGTTTTTAAAAACAAATTCTGTTCCTCACATAAAGACATCCTACGGCATCAGAAGACTTGGAATATAGTGCCAGAGTCATATGGACTACTTTTATTGTGATGACAGGTTGGGCTGGGTATTGATACAGTTTCCTGATTCATTATCAATTTCATACGGGTATATTTCAGATATAATGTCCCTTTGGTTTACATATTAAATAAATGATCTCCCAGATAATGCGGTTAATTATACAGGGACCTTCGAACTATGTCCAATATGAAAATATACATTTGACTAATTATATTTGTGGAGGTGAGGGTGTGACCGAGTGTTCGTCTGGGGAGAGAGGAAGCGGTGAGGTTTCACCCGAGATGAATTGCTGATAATTGCAGTGAGAGACGGGGGAAATAAAAGGGGTCAGACCTCAGAGTGAGGGAGACCAGCTGAAGCCGCTGCCAGTCCCACTTTATATATAGCGTTTGAGTGTTTGCGCAACGGTAACGCAGTCAAGCTAACATGTTTTGTGTGAAGAATAAATGTACCTTTGTGTTGGATTCGCCGTCACCCACTTCCTCATTCCTTGAACTTTGTTACAATATTTTATTCGTTTTTCATAATTTTGGTCACATTTTAGCATTTTAAAAATGATAAAATCCATGTATTCCACCAATAAATATGATCTGATATTGCACATATTCGATCTTGTTGCATGTTCATTGTTTACAGGTAATTATATTGATTTGTAAAGTACATGATTCAAATCGGTACTGTCTCTTTAAGAAAACCAGCATTTCTGTAAATGAGCGCATATTAATGAGAGTGGACTCTGGCTTCATTCCCTCATCTGTTGTATGTTGGATTAGAATGAAATGTTTTAGATCCATTAAAAGAGACATTATTCAGTGACAAATGGATCGTGTGGATCTCGAAACAAACTTTTACTCTCAACACACAAACATCTCGCTGCTAAACTTCATCACCGCTGAGGGAAATCTCAACATTTAAATATATACATTTTAATCACATAGTGTGAAATTTGGTGTCATATGTGAGTGATTTACTCATATTGTAGAGGGTTGCGCGGACAGTAAATGATCGATCTTGGGATTTAAGAATCAATATCGAGAAAATGCATCAGAAAATCTAAATTTTGACCCTGTCCTAATGATAACCCTAGTCACTCTCTGCTTTCCTTCAATGGAAAAGAGCAGCGTGTTCATTCTGCTAAACAGTTCCTTTTATGTTCCACTGCAGAAAGTTAGTCATGTGGGTTTGGAACCACACGAGGGTAAGCAAATGACGACAGAATTCAAAGTTTTGGGTAAGATGATCACCTGTACAATTCAGACTCCAGGAGCGTGAGCTGTCGGGCGATCTCTATGGGGTGAAGGGTCATAAGGTCAAACTGATCGGTCTGTCCGGCTTTACAGAGGTGCCACTCGATGGGCGGCGGCGAGCTCTCAAATGTGATGTTGTGACTCGGGCCGTTCGCTTGAACCTGTTTCTTCCTCTGGATGATTTTAGTGATGGACTCCACCCACTTCCTCATGGCCTTACCTGTCGACAGGTCACATGACCGATGTCAGAGAGGTCACATATGTGCAGAACGCTTCACGTGTTTTGATTGGTCGTAATTTTACAGCATTTTAACTTTCAGCAGACAGACAAATGACTTGGAATTGAGATGACGGGAGACGAAGCAAACTTTATGTTAATAGGTTTGTACCTCTGACCATCCCGATAAACTCCTCCAGTCGCCGTAGCAACTGCTCATCTCTCTCAAAGTCATAGAAATGATGTTCGACCCAGTGCCTGCACACATTCAACACCCTACAGACAGACAGACAGACAGACAGACACACAGACCGCATCAGACATCTCTCGAAGTGTCAGTCTGTCATGTTAATGATATGCAGAGCTCTTTTGGGGCACTTTGTTGGCCGAGATTCTGTGATTGGTGGATCCTTCTCTTCAGGATCATGGGAAGTGTAGTTCTTCACCTGAAATTCTGCTATTAAACACGATTTGTTGAACACAGAGTGATGTTTTTAACAGAAGCCACTGATTAACAACCTTGGAGCTCATGGTAATTTGCCTTTAAAGTTTTATAAGTTATCGTTAAAAATCAATTAGCCAATGAAGTTTTTATTTCTACTCCAGAGTGTGTAATAAATGTGTGTGTGTGTACCTGAGCTGAACAGGTTGCACAAACTCTTTGCGGAATCGTTTGAGTTCTGCACTCAGCGGCTGATCACCGTTCTCCAGAGCCATCTGATCTGCTTCTGTGGGCTTCGGTTCAGGAATCTCAAACCTGACACACACACACACACGCACGCGCGCACACACACGCGCACACACACACACACACGCACGCGCGCACACACACGCGCGCACACACACGCGCAGTTTCAGTAGCTGTTTCATGTTGATTGTGTTTACATTGTTTTAATGTTCTCACCTCTCCATGAGCAGATCCAGCAGCTCTTGAGGTTTACAGAATGACCGATACGTTGTTAGAAACGTCCGGACGAAATTTGGATCTGCAAAAGAAAAAATAAATAAATAAAAAGTTCTGGGAAATGTTTGTTTGTCAAACAATTTTCTTCCAGCCTCTGATCAAATGAAACTGAATTCTGTCAGTAAACACAACCACAGAGTAATCTGAGACTATGATCGTGGGAGTAAATATGTAAGACTATTTGAGCATATTTATACGATTTGATTTTAAGCAAACGTCCGTTCATTAGCCACGCCCCCTCACATATGGGTCTTCTGTAGCCTTACAGTAATGAGAATATATCTTTACCATAAAGTAAAAACAAATTACACCATCTTTAAGCCTGAAGAAAAAATACATTCTCATTATAGTAGCATGAAAAAAGTACATTTGGAAAGTACAATTGTAAATATCAATATAAAAAAATTCTTCGTAGTATTTGCTGCACTGAATTCAATACATGCACAATATAATTACTCAAATATAAAGTCACTTTGTCCAGTTAGGATGATAAAGTACAAATATTTTTTACATATGACAATGAGCCATTTTTACTGTATATGAGAATGAGATATTTGACTGTATATTAATGAGAATGAGATATTTGACTGTATATTAATGAGAATGAGATATTTGACTGTATATTAATGAGAATGAGATATTTGACTGTATATTATTGAGAATGAGATATTTGACTGTATATTAATGAGAATGAGATATTTGACTGTATATTATTGAGAATGAGATATTTGACTGTATATTATTGAGAATGCGATATTTGACTGTATATTATTGAGAATGAGATATTTGACTGTATATTAATGAGAATGAGATATTTGACTGTATATTACTGAGAATGCGATATTTGACTGTATATGAGAATGAGATATTTGACTGTATATTAATGAGAATGAGATATTTGACTGTATATTAATGAGAATGAGATATTTGACTGTATATTATTGAGAATGAGATATTTGACTGTATATTAATGAGAATGCGATATTTGACTGTATATTAATGAGAATGAGATATTTGACTGTATATTAATGAGAATGAGATATTTGACTGTATATGAGAATGAGATATTTGACTGTATATTATTGAGAATGAGATATTTGACTGTATATTATTGAGAATGAGATATTTGACTGTATATGAGAATGAGATATTTGACTATATTATTGAGAATGAGATATTTGACTGTATATGAGAATGCGATATTTGACTGTATATGAGAATGAGATATTTGACTGTATATGAGAATGAGATATTTGACTGTATATTAATGAGAATGAGATATTTGACTGTATATTAATGAGAATGAGATATTTGACTGTATATTATTGAGAATGAGATATTTGACTGTATATTAATGAGAATGAGATATTTGACTGTATATTATTGAGAATGAGATATTTGACTGTATATTATTGAGAATGAGATATTTGACTGTATATTATTGAGAATGCGATATTTGACTGTATATTATTGAGAATGAGATATTTGACTGTATATTAATGAGAATGAGATATTTGACTGTATATTACTGAGAATGCGATATTTGACTGTATATGAGAATGAGATATTTGACTGTATATTAATGAGAATGAGATATTTGACTGTATATTAATGAGAATGAGATATTTGACTGTATATTATTGAGAATGAGATATTTGACTGTATATTAATGAGAATGCGATATTTGACTGTATATTAATGAGAATGAGATATTTGACTGTATATTAATGAGAATGAGATATTTGACTGTATATTATTGAGAATGAGATATTTGACTGTATATTATTGAGAATGAGATATTTGACTGTATATGAGAATGAGATATTTGACTGTATATTAATGAGAATGAGATATTTGACTGTATATTATTGAGAATGAGATATTTGACTGTATATTATTGAGAATGAGATATTTGACTGTATATGAGAATGAGATATTTGACTATATTATTGAGAATGAGATATTTGACTGTATATGAGAATGCGATATTTGACTGTATATGAGAATGAGATATTTGACTGTATATGAGAATGAGATATTTGACTGTATATTAATGAGAATGAGATATTTGACTGTATATTAATGAGAATGAGATATTTGACTGTATATTATTGAGAATGAGATATTTGACTGTATATTAATGAGAATGAGATATTTGACTGTATATTAATGAGAATGAGATATTTGACTGTATATTATTGAGAATGAGATATTTGACTGTATATTATTGAGAATGAGATATTTGACTGTATATTAATGAGAATGAGATATTTGACTGTATATTAATGAGAATGAGATATTTGACTGTATATTATTGAGAATGAGATATTTGACTGTATATTAATGAGAATGAGATATTTGACTGTATATTAATGAGAATGAGATATTTGACTGTATATGAGAATGAGATATTTGACTGTATGAGAATGAGATATTTGACTGTATATTAATGAGAATGAGATATTTGACTGTATATGAGAATGAGATATTTGACTGTATATTAATGAGAATGAGATATTTGACTGTATATTATTGAGAATGCGATATTTGACTGTATATGAGAATGCGATATTTGACTGTATATTATTGAGAATGCGATATTTGACTGTATATTATTGAGAATACGATATTTGACTGTATATGAGAATGCGATATTTGACTGTATATTAATGAGAATGAGATATTTGACTGTATATTATTGAGAATGAGATATTTGACTGTATATTATTGAGAATGAGATATTTGACTGTATATTATTGAGAATGAGATATTTGACTGTATATTAATGAGAATGAGATATTTGACTGTATATTATTGAGAAAGAGATATTTGACTGTATATTATTGAGAATGAGATATTTGACTGTATATTAATGAGAATGAGATATTTGACTGTATATTATTGAGAATGCGATATTTGACTGTATATTATTGAGAATGCGATATTTGACTGTATATTACTGAGAATGCGATATTTGACTGTATATGAGAATGCGATATTTGACTGTATATTAATGAGAATGCGATATTTGACTATATTATTGAGAATGAGATATTTGACTGTATATGAGAATGCGATATTTGACTGTATATGAGAATGCGATATTTGACTGTATATGAGAATGAGATATTTGACTGTATATTAATGAGAATGAGATATTTGACTGTATATTAATGAGAATGAGATATTTGACTGTATATGAGAATGAGATATTTGACTGTATGAGAATGAGATATTTGACTGTATATTAATGAGAATGAGATATTTGACTGTATATTAATGAGAATGAGATATTTGACTGTATATGAGAATGAGATATTTGACTGTATATTAATGAGAATGAGATATTTGACTGTATATGAGAATGAGATATTTGACTGTATATTAATGAGAATGAGATATTTGACTGTATATTATTGAGAATGCGATATTTGACTGTATATGAGAATGCGATATTTGACTGTATATTATTGAGAATGAGATATTTGACTGTATATTATTGAGAATGCGATATTTGACTGTATATTATTGAGAATGCGATATTTGACTGTATATGAGAATGCGATATTTGACTGTATATTAATGAGAATGAGATATTTGACTGTATATTAATGAGAATGAGATATTTGACTGTATATTATTGAGAATGAGATATTTGACTGTATATTATTGAGAATGAGATATTTGACTGTATATTATTGAGAAAGAGATATTTGACTGTATATTATTGAGAATGAGATATTTGACTGTATATTAATGAGAATGCGATATTTGACTGTATATTATTGAGAATGCGATATTTGACTGTATATTATTGAGAATGCGATATTTGACTGTATATTATTGAGAATGCGATATTTGACTGTATATTACTGAGAATGCGATATTTGACTGTATATGAGAATGCGATATTTGACTGTATATTATTGAGAATGAGATATTTGACTGTATATTATTGAGAATGAGATATTTGACTGTATATGAGAATGCGATATTTGACTGTATATTAATGAGAATGCGATATTTGACTGTATATTAATGAGAATGCGATATTTGACTGTATATTATTGAGAATGAGATATTTGACTGTATATGAGAACGCGATATTTGACTGTATATTAATGAGAATGAGATATTTGACTGTATATTATTGAGAATGAGATATTTGACTGTATATTAATGAGAATGAGATATTTGACTGTATATGAGAATGCGATATTTGACTGTATATTATTGAGAATGCGATATTTGACTGTATATTAATGAGAATGCGATATTTGACTGTATATTATTGAGAATGCGATATTTGACTGTATATGAGAATGCGATATTTGACTGTATATTATTGAGAATGCGATATTTGACTGTATATTATTGAGAATGCGATATTTGACTGTATATGAGAATGCGATATTTGACTGTATATGAGAATGCGATATTTGACTGTATATTAATGAGAATGCGATATTTGACTGTATATTAATGAGAATGCGATATTTGACTGTATATTAATGAGAATGAGATATTTGACTGTATATGAGAATGCGATATTTGACTGTATATGAGAATGAGATATTTGACTGTATATTATTGAGAATGAGATATTTGACTGTATATTACTGAGAATGAGATATTTGACTGTATATTATTGAGAATGAGATATTTGACTGTATATTAATGAGAATGAGATATTTGACTGTATATGAGAATGCGATATTTGACTGTATATTAATGAGAATGCGATATTTGACTGTATATTATTGAGAATGCGATATTTGACTGTATATTATTGAGAATGCGATATTTGACTGTATATGAGAATGAGATATTTGACTGTATATTATTGAGAATGCGATATTTGACTGTATATGAGAATGCGATATTTGACTGTATATGAGAATGCGATATTTGACTGTATATGAGAATGAGATATTTGACTGTATATTAATGAGAATGAGATATTTGACTGTATATTAATGAGAATGAGATATTTGACTGTATATTAATGAGAATGAGATATTTGACTGTATATGAGAATGAGATATTTGACTGTATATTAATGAGAATGAGATATTTGACTGTATATTATTGAGAATGAGATATTTGACTGTATATTAATGAGAATGAGATATTTGACTGTATATTATTGAGAATGAGATATTTGACTGTATATTATTGAGAATGAGATATTTGACTGTATATGAGAATGCGATATTTGACTGTATATGAGAATGCGATATTTGACTGTATATTAATGAGAATGCGATATTTGACTGTATATTAATGAGAATGAGATATTTGACTGTATATTATTGAGAATGCGATATTTGACTGTATATTATTGAGAATGCGATATTTGACTGTATATTAATGAGAATGCGATATTTGACTGTATATTATTGAGAATGAGATATTTGACTGTATATTAATGAGAATGCGATATTTGACTGTATATTAATGAGAATGCGATATTTGACTGTATATTATTGAGAATGAGATATTTGACTGTATATTAATGAGAATGAGATATTTGACTATATGAGAATGAGATATTTGACTGTATATTAATGAGAATGAGATATTTGACTATATTATAGAGAATGAGATATTTGACTGTATATGAGAATGAGATATTTGACTGTATATGAGAATGCGATATTTGACTGTATATTATTGAGAATGCGATATTTGACTGTATATTAATGAGAATGCGATATTTGAGTGTATATTAATGAGAATGCTATATTTGACTGTATATTAATGAGAATGAGATATTTGACTGTATATGAGAATGAGATATTTGACTGTATATTAATGAGAATGAGATATTTGACTGTATATTAATGAGAATGAGATATTTGACTGTATATTATTGAGAATGAGATATTTGACTGTATATGAGAATGCGATATTTGACTGTATATGAGAATGCGATATTTGACTGTATATTAATGAGAATGCGATATTTGACTGTATATTAATGAGAATGAGATATTTGACTGTATATTATTGAGAATGCGATATTTGACTGTATATTAATGAGAATGCGATATTTGACTGTATATTATTGAGAATGAGATATTTGACTGTATATTAATGAGAATGCGATATTTGACTGTATATTAATGAGAATGCGATATTTGACTGTATATTATTGAGAATGAGATATTTGACTGTATATTAATGAGAATGCGATATTTGACTGTATATTATTAAGAATGCGATATTTGACTGTATATTACTGAGAATGCGATATTTGACTGTATATTACTGAGAATGCGATATTTGACTGTATATGAGAATGCGATATTTGACTGAATATTAATGAGAATGCGATATTTGACTGTATATTAATGAGAATGAGATATTTGACTGTATATTATTGAGAATGCGATATTTGACTGTATATTATTGAGAATGCGATATTTGACTGTATATTAATGAGAATGCGATATTTGACTGTATATTATTGAGAATGAGATATTTGACTGTATATTAATGAGAATGCGATATTTGACTGTATATTATTGAGAATGAGATATTTGACTGTATATTAATGAGAATGAGATATTTGACTATATGAGAATGAGATATTTGACTGTATATTAATGAGAATGAGATATTTGACTATATTATAGAGAATGAGATATTTGACTGTATATGAGAATGAGATATTTGACTGTATATGAGAATGCGATATTTGACTGTATATTATTGAGAATGCGATATTTGACTGTATATTAATGAGAATGCGATATTTGACTGTATATTAATGAGAATGAGATATTTGACTGTATATTAATGAGAATGAGATATTTGAATATATATGAGAATGAGATATATGACTGTATATTTTTGAGAATGAGATATTTGACTGTATATTATTGAGAATGAGATATTTGACTGTATGAGAATGAGATATTTGACTGTATATTATTGAGAATGAGATATTTAACTGTATGAGAATTAGATATTTGACTGTATATTAATGAGAATGAGATATTTGACTGTATATTATTGAGAATGAGATATTTGACTGTATGAGAATGAGATATTTGACTGTATATTAATGAGAATGAGATATTTGACTGTATATTATTGAGAATGAGATATTTGACTGTATATGAGAATGAGATATTTGACTGTATATTAATGAGAATGAGATATTTGACTGTATATGAGAATGAGATATTTGACTGTATATTAATGAGAATGAGATATTTGACTGTATGAGAATGAGATATTTGACTGTATATTAATGAGAATGAGATATTTGACTGTATATTATTGAGAATGAGATATTTGACTGTATGAGAATGAGATATTTGACTGTATGAGAATGAGATATTTGACTGTATATTAATGAGAATGAGATATTTAACTGTATGAGAATGAGATATTTGACTGTATATTAATGAGAATGAGATATTTGACTGTATATGAGAATGAGATATTTGACTGTATATGAGAATGAGATATTTGACTGTATATTAATGAGAGTGCGATATTTGACTGTATATTATTGAGAATGAGATATTTGACTGTATATTATTGAGAATGAGATATTTGACTGTATATTAATGAGAATGAGATATTTGACTGTATATTAATGAGAATGCGATATTTGACTGTATATTATTGAGAATGAGATAATTGACTGTATATTATTGAGAATGAGATATTTGACTGTATATGAGAATGAGATATTTGACTGTATATGAGAATGAGATATTTGACTGTATATTAATGAGAATGAGATATTTGACTGTATATGAGAATGCGATATTTGACTGTATATTATTGAGAATGCGATATTTGACTGTATATTAATGAGAATGCGATATTTGACTGTATATTAATGAGAATGCGATATTTGACTGTATATGAGAATGAGATATTTGACTGTATATGAGAATGAGATATTTGACTGTATATTATTGAGAATGAGATATTTGACTGTATATGAGAATGCGATATTTGACTGTATATTATTGAGAATGCGATATTTGACTGTATATTAATGAGAATGCGATATTTGACTGTATATTAATGAGAATGCGATATTTGACTGTATATTATTGAGAATGCGATATTTGACTATATTAATGAGAATGCGATATTTGACTATATATTATTGAGAATGCGATATTTGACTGTATATTAATGAGAATGAGATATTTGACTGTATATTATTGAGAATGAGATATTTGACTGTATATGAGAATGAGATATTTGACTGTATATTATTGAGAATGAGATATTTGACTGTATATTAATGAGAATGAGATATTTGACTGTATATTATTGAGAATGAGATATTTGACTGTATATGAGAATGCGATATTTGACTGTATATTATTCAGAATGCGATATTTGACTGTATATTATTCAGAATGCGATATTTGACTGTATATTATTGAGAAAGCGATATTTGACTGTATATTAATGAGAATGAGATATTTGACTGTATATGAGAATGAGATATTTGACTGTATATTAATGAGAATGAGATATTTGACTGTATATTAATGAGAATGCGATATTTGACTGTATATAATTGAGAATGAGATATTTGACTGTATATTAATGAGAATGCGATATTTGACTGTATATTATTGAGAATGCGATATTTGACTGCATATTATTGAGAATGCGATATTTGACTGCATATTAATGAGAATGAGATATTTGACTGCATATTATTGAGAATGAGATATTTGACTGTATATTAATGAGAATGAAATATTTGACTATATTAATGAGAATGAGATATTTGACTGTATATTATTGAGAATGAGATATTTGACTGTATGAGAATGAGATATTTGACTGTATGAGAATGAGATATTTGACTGTATATTAATGAGAATGAGATATTTGACTGTATGAGAATGAGATATTTGACTGTATATTAATGAGAATGAGATATTTGACTGTATATGAGAATGAGATATTTGACTGTATATGAGAATGCGATATTTGACTGTATATTATTGAGAATGAGATATTTGACTGTATATTATTGAGAATGAGATATTTGACTGTATATGAGAAAGCGATATTTGACTGTATATGAGAATGCGATATTTGACTGTATATGAGAATGCGATATTTGACTGTATATTAATGAGAATGCGATATTTGACTGTATATTAATGAGAATGCGATATTTGACTGTATATTATTGAGAATGCGATATTTGACTGTATATTAATGAGAATGCGATATTTGACTGTACATTATTGAGAATGAGATATTTGACTGTATATTAATGAGAATGCGATATTTGACTGTATATTAATGAGAATGCGATATTTGACTGTATATTAATGAGAATGAGATATTTGACTGTATATGAGAATGAGATATTTGACTGTATATTATTGAGAATGAGATATTTGACTGTATATGAGAATAAGATATTTGACTGTATATTAATGAGAATGAGATATTTGACTGTATATTATTGAGAATGAGATATTTGACTGTATATTATTGAGAATGAGATATTTGACTGTATATGAGAATGAGATATTTGACTGTATATTAATGAGAATGAGATATTTGACTTTATATGAGAATGCGATATTTGACTGTATATTATTGAGAAAGCGATATTTGACTGTATATTATTGAGAATGCGATATTTGACTGTATATTAATGAGAATGAGATATTTGACTGCATATTATTGAGAATGAGATATTTGACTGTATATTAATGAGAATGAGATATTTGACTGTATATTAATGAGAATGAGATATTTGACTGTATATGAGAATGAGATATTTGACTGTATATTAATGAGAATGAGATATTTGACTGTATATGAGATTGAGATATTTGACTGTATATTAATGAGAATGAGATATTTGACTGTATATTATTGAGAATGAGATATTTGACTGTATATGAGAATGAGATATTTGACTGTATATGAGAATGAGATATTTGACTGTATATTAATGAGAATGAGATATTTGACTGTATGAGAATGAGATATTTGACTGTATATTAATGAGAATGAGATATTTGACTGTATATTATTGAGAATGAGATATTTGACTGTATGAGAATGAGAATGAGATATTTGACTGCATATTATTGAGAATGAGATATTTGACTATATGAGAATGCGATATTTGACTGTATTTTATTGAGAATGCGATATTTGACTGTATATTAATGAGAATGAGATATTTGACTGTATATTAATGAGAATGAGATATTTGACTGTATATGAGAATGAGATATTTGACTGTATATTAATGAGAATGAGATATTTGACTGTATATGAGATTGAGATATTTGACTGTATATTAATGAGAATGAGATATTTGACTGTATATTATTGAGAATGAGATATTTGACTGTATATGAGAATGAGATATTTGACTGTATATGAGAATGAGATATTTGACTGTATATTAATGAGAATGAGATATTTGACTGTATGAGAATGAGATATTTGACTGTATATTAATGAGAATGAGATATTTGACTGTATATTATTGAGAATGAGATATTTGACTGTATGAGAATGAGATATTTGACTGTATATTAATGAGAATGAGATATTTGACTGTATATTATTGAGAATGAGATATTTGACTGTATATTATTGAGAATGCGATATTTGACTGTATGAGAATGAGATATTTGACTGTATATTAATGAAAATGAGATATTTGACTGTATATGAGAATGAGATATTTGAGTGTATATTATTGAGAATGCGATATTTGACTGTATATGAGAATGAGATATTTGACTGTATATTAATGAGAATGAGATATTTGACTGTATATTATTGAGAATGAGATATTTGACTGTATATTATTGAGAATGAGATATTTGACTGTATATGAGAATGAGATATTTGACTGTATATTATTGAGAATGAGATATTTGACTGTATATGAGAATGAGATATTTGACTGTATATTATTGAGAATGAGATATTTGACTGTATATTATTGAGAATGAGATATTTGACTATATTATTGAGAATGAGATATTTGACTGTATATTATTGAGAATGAGATATTTGACTGTATATTAATGAGAATGAGATATTTGACTGTATATTAATGAGAATGAGATATTTGACTGTATATTATTGAGAATGAGATATTTGACTGTATATTATTGAGAATGCGATATTTGACTGTATATTAATGAGAATGCGATATTTGACTGTATATTATTGAGAATGAGATATTTGACTGTATATGAGAATGCGATATTTGACTGTATATTATTGAGAAAGCGATATTTGACTGTATATTATTGAGAATGCGATATTTGACTGTATATGAGAATGCGATATTTGACTGTATATTATTGAGAATGCGATATTTGACTGCATATTATTGAGAATGCGATATTTGACTGCATATTGAGAATGAGATATTTGACTGCATATTATTGAGAATGAGATATTTGACTGCATATTATTGAGAATGAGATATTTGACTGTATATTAATGAGAATGAGATATTTGACTGTATATTAATGAGAATGAGATATTTGACTGTATATGAGAATGAGATATTTGACTGTATATTAATGAGAATGAGATATTTGACTGTATATTAATGAGAATGAGATATTTGACTGTATATTATTGAGAATGAGATATTTGACTGTATATGAGAATGCGATATTTGACTGTATATTATTGAGAATGCGATATTTGACTGTATATGAGAATGAGATATTTGACTGTATATTAATGAGAATGAGATATTTGACTGTATATGAGAATGAGATATTTGACTGTATATTATTGAGAATGAGATATTTGACTGTATATGAGAATGAGATATTTGACTGTATATTATTGAGAATGAGATATTTGACTGTATATGAGAATGAGATATTTGACTGTATATGAGAATGAGATATTTGACTGTATATTAATGAGAATGAGATATTTGACTGTATGAGAATGAGATATTTGACTGTATATTAATGAGAATGAGATATTTGACTGTATATGAGAATGAGATATTTGACTGTATATGAGAATGAGATATTTGACTGTATATTATTGAGAATGAGATATTTGACTGTATATTATTGAGAATGAGATATTTGACTGTATATGAGAATGAGATATTTGACTGTATATTAATGAGAATGAGATATTTGACTGTATGAGAATGAGATATTTGACTGTATATTAATGAGAATGAGATATTTGACTGTATATTATTGAGAATGAGATATTTGACTGTATGAGAATGAGATATTTGACTGTATATTAATGAGAATGAGATATTTGACTGTATATTATTGAGAATGAGATATTTGACTGTATATTATTGAGAATGCGATATTTGACTGTATGAGAATGAGATATTTGACTGTATATTAATGAGAATGAGATATTTGACTGTATATGAGAATGAGATATTTGAGTGTATATTATTGAGAATGCGATATTTGACTGTTTTTGAGAATGAGATATTTGACTGTATATTATTGAGAATGAGATATTTGACTGTATATGAGAATGAGATATTTGACTGTATATTAATGAGAATGAGATATTTGACTGTATATTATTGAGAATGAGATATTTGACTGTATATTATTGAGAATGAGATATTTGTCTGTATATTAATGAGAATGAGATATTTGACTGTATATTATTGAGAATGAGATATTTGACTGTATATTAATGAGAATGAGATATTTGACTGTATATTATTGAGAATGAGATATTTGACTGAATATTATTGAGAATGAGATATTTGACTGTATATTAATGAGAATGAGATATTTGACTGTATATTATTGAGAATGCGATATTTGACTGTATATGAGAATGCGATATTTGACTGTATATTATTGAGAAAGCGATATTTGACTGTATATTATTGAGAATGCGATATTTGACTGTATATGAGAATGCGATATTTGACTGTATATTATTGAGAATGCGATATTTGACTGTATATTATTGAGAATGCGATATTTGACTGCATATTATTGAGAATGAGATATTTGACTGCATATTAATGAGAATGAGATATTTGACTGCATATTATTGAGAATGAGATATTTGACTGTATATTAATGAGAATGAGATATTTGACTGTATATGAGAATGAGATATTTGACTGTATATTAATGAGAATGAGATATTTGACTGTATATGAGAATGCGATATTTGACTGTATATTATTGAGAATGCGATATTTGACTGTATATGAGAATGAGATATTTGACTGTATATTAATGAGAATGAGATATTTGACTGTATATTATTGAGAATGAGATATTTGACTGTATATTATTGAGAATGAGATATTTGACTGTATATGAGAATGAGATATTTGACTGTATATATTGAGAATGAGATATTTGACTGTATATGAGAATGAGATATTTGACTGTATATGAGAATGAGATATTTGACTGTATATTAATGAGAATGAGATATTTGACTGTATGAGAATGAGATATTTGACTGTATATTAATGAGAATGAGATATTTGACTGTATATTATTGAGAATGAGATATTTAACTGTATGAGAATGAGATATTTGACTGTATATTAATGAGAATGAGATATTTGACTGTATATTATTGAGAATGAGATATTTGACTGTATGAGAATGAGATATTTGACTGTATATTAATGAGAATGAGATATTTGACTGTATATGAGAATGAGATATTTGACTGTATATTATTGAGAATGAGATATTTGACTGTATATGAGAATGAGATATTTGACTGTATATTAAAGAGAATGAGATATTTGACTGTATGAGAATGAGATATTTGACTGTATATTAATGAGAATGAGATATTTGTATGTTATTGAGAATGAGATATTTGACTGTATGAGAATGAGATATTTGACTGTATGAGAATGAGATATTTGACTGTATATTATTGAGAATGAGATATTTGACTGTATGAGAATGAGATATTTGACTGTATATTAATGAGAATGAGATATTTGACTGTATATGAGAATGCGATATTTGACTGTATATTAATGAGAATGCGATATTTGACTGTATATTAATGAGAATGCGATATTTGACTGTATATTAATGAGAATGCGATATTTGACTGTATATTATTGAGAATGAGATATTTGACTGTATATTAATGAGAATGAGATATTTGACTGTATATTATTGAGAATGAGATATTTGACTGTATAGGAGAATGCGATATTTGACTGTATATGAGAATGCGATATTTGACTGTATATGAGAATGCGATATTTGACTGTATATTATTGAGAATGCGATATTTGACTGTATATTATTGAGAATGCGATATTTGACTGTATATTATTGAGAATGAGATATTTGACTGTATATTAATGAGAATGAGATATTTGACTGTATATTAATGAGAATGAGATATTTGACTGTATATTATTGAGAATGAGATATTTGACTGTATATTAATGAGAATGAGATATTTGACTGTATATTAATGAGAATGAGATATTTGACTGTATATTATTGAGAATGCGATATTTGACTGTATATTATTGAGAATGCGATATTTGACTGTATATGAGAATGCGATATTTGACTGTATATTATTGAGAATGCGATATTTGACTGTATATTATTGAGAATGCGATATTTGACTGTATATTAATGAGAATGCGATATTTGACTGCATATTAATGAGAATGAGATATTTGACTGCATATTATTGAGAATGAGATATTTGACTATATGAGAATGCGATATTTGACTGTATTTTATTGAGAATGCGATATTTGACTGTATATGAGAATGCGATATTTGACTGTATATGAGAATGAGATATTTGACTGTATATTAATGAGAATGCGATATTTGACTGTATATTATTGAGAATGCGATATTTGACTGTATATTATTGAGAATGCGATATTTGACTGTATATTAATGAGAATGAGATATTTGACTGTATATTATTGAGAATGCGATATTTGACTGTATATTAATGAGAATGCGATATTTGACTGTATATTAATGAGAATGCGATATTTGACTGCATATTAATGAGAATGAGATATTTGACTGCATATTATTGAGAATGAGATATTTGACTATATGAGAATGCGATATTTGACTGTATATTATTGAGAATGCGATATTTGACTGTATATGAGAATGCGATATTTGACTGTATATGAGAATGCGATATTTGACTGTATATGAGAATGCGATATTTGACTGTATATTAATGAGAATGCGATATTTGACTGTATATTATTGAGAATGAGATATTTGACTGTATATTATTGAGAATGAGATATTTGACTGTATATTAATGAGAATGAGATATTTGACTGTATATTAATGAGAATGAGATATTTGACTGCATATTAATGAGATATTTGACTGTATATTAATGAGAATGCGATATTTGACTGTATATTAATGAGAATGAGATATTTGACTGTATATTAATGAGAATGCGATATTTGACTGTATATTAATGAGAATGCGATATTTGACTGTATATGAGAATGCGATATTTGACTGTATATTAATGAGAATGCGATATTTGACTGTATATTATTGAGAATGCGATATTTGACTGTATATTAATGAGAATGCGATATTTGACTGTATATTATTGAGAATGCGATATTTGACTGTATATGAGAATGCGATATTTGACTGTATATGAGAATGTGATATTTGACTGTATATTATTGAGAATGCGATATTTGACTGTATATTATTGAGAATGCGATATTTGACTGTATATTATTGAGAATGAGATATTTGACTGTATATGAGAATGAGATATTTGACTGTATATTATTGAGAATGCGATATTTGACTGTATATTATTGAGAATGCGATATTTGACTGTATATGAGAATGCGATATTTGACTGTATAGGAGAATGCGATATTTGACTGTATAGGAGAATGCGATATTTGACTGTATATGAGAATGCGATATTTGACTGTATATGAGAATGAGATATTTGACTGTATATTATTGAGAATGCGATATTTGACTGTACATTATTGAGAATGCGATATTTGACTGTACATTATTGAGAATGCGATATTTGACTGTATATTAATGAGAATGAGATCCTTCCTCAAGTGGAGGAGTTTAAGTATCTTGGGGTTTTGTTCACGAGTGAGGGAAGGATGGAACGGGAGATTGACAGACGGATCGGTGCAGCTTCTGCAGTAATGCGGTCGATGTACCGGTCTGTTGTGGTGAAGAAGGAGCTGAGCCGCAAGGCAAAGCTCTCTATTTACCGGTCAATCTACGTTCCTACTCTCACCTATGGTCATGAGCTTTGGGTCATGACCGAAAGGACAAGATCCCGGATACAGGCGGCCGAAATGAGCTTTCTCCGCAGGGTGGCTGGGCGATCCCTTAGAGATAGGGTGAGAAGCTCGGTCACTCGGGAGGAGCTCAGAGTAGAGCCGCTGCTCCTCCACATCGAGAGGGGTCAGTTGAGGTGGCTCGGGCATTTGTTTCGAATGCCTCCTGGACGCCTTCCCCGGGAGGTGTTCCGGGCACGTCCCACTGGGAGGAGGCCCCGGGGAAGACCTAGGACACGTTGGAGAGACTATGTCTCCCGGCTGGCCTGGGAACGCTTCGGTGTCCCCCCAGAAGAGCTGGAGGAAGTGTCTAGGGAGAGGGAAGTCTGGGCATCTCTGCTTAGACTGCTGCCCCCGCGACCCGGCCCCGGATAAGCGGAAGAAGATGGATGGATGGATTAATGAGAATGCGATATTTGACTGTATATTAATGAGAATGCGATATTTGACTGCATATTAATGAGAATGCGATATTTGACTGCATATTAATGAGAATGAGATATTTGACTGCATATTATTGAGAATGAGATATTTGACTATATGAGAATGCGATATTTGACTGTATATTATTGAGAATGCGATATTTGACTGTATATGAGAATGCGATATTTGACTGTATATGAGAATGCGATATTTGACTGTATATTATTGAGAATGCGATATTTGACTGTATATTATTGAGAATGCGATATTTGACTGTATATTATTGAGAATGCGATATTTGACTGTATATTAATGAGAATGAGATATTTGACTGTATATTATTGAGAATGCGATATTTGACTGTATATTAATGAGAATGCGATATTTGACTGCATATTAATGAGAATGCGATATTTGACTGCATATTAATGAGAATGAGATATTTGACTGCATATTAATGCGATATTTGACTGTATATTAATGAGAATGCGATATTTGACTGTATATTAATGAGAATGCGATATTTGACTGTATATTAATGAGAATGCGATATTTGACTGTATATTAATGAGAATGAGATATTTGATTGTATATGAGAATGCGATATTTGACTGTATATTAATGAGAATGCGATATTTGACTGTATATTATTGAGAATGCGATATTTGACTGTATTAATGAGAATGCGATATTTGACTGTATTAATGAGAATGCGATATTTGACTGTATATTAATGAGAATGCGATATTTGACTGTATATTATTGAGAATGAGATATTTGACTGTATATTATTGAGAATGCGATATTTGACTGTATATGAGAATGCGATATTTGACTGTATATTATTGAGAATGCGATATTTGACTGTATATTAATGAGAATGCGATATTTGACTGTATATGAGAATGCGATATTTGACTGTATATGAGAATGCGATATTTGACTGTATATGAGAATGAGATATTTGACTGTATATTATTGAGAATGAGATATTTGACTGTATATGAGAATGAGATATTTGACTGTATATTATTGAGAATGCGATATTTGACTATTATTGAGAATGCGATATTTGACTGTATATTAATGAGAATGCGATATTTGACTGTATATTAATGAGAATGCGATATTTGACTGTATATTACTGAGAATGCGATATTTGACTGTATATTAATGAGAATGCGATATTTGACTGTATATTATTGAGAATGCGATATTTGACTGTATATTATTGAGAATGCGATATTTGACTGTATATTAATGAGAATGCGATATTTGACTGCATATTATTGAGAATGCGATATTTGACTGTATATGAGAATGCGATATTTGACTGTATATGAGAATGCGATATTTGACTGTATATTATTGAGAATGCGATATTTGACTGTATATTAATGAGAATGAGATATTTGACTGTATATTATTGAGAATGAGATATTTGACTGTATATGAGAATGCGATATTTGACTGCATATTAATGAGAATGCGATATTTGACTGCATATTATTGAGAATGCGATATTTGACTGCATATTATTGAGAATGCGATATTTGACTGTATATTAATGAGAATGAGATATTTGACTGCATATTATTGAGAATGAGATATTTGACTGTATATTAATGAGAATGAGATATTTGACTGTATATTAATGAGAATGAGATATTTGACTGTATATTAATGAGAATGAGATATTTGACTGTATATTAATGAGAATGAGATATTTGACTGTATATGAGAATGAGATATTTGACTGTATATTATTGAGAATGAGATATTTGACTGTATATTATTGAGAATGAGATATTTGACTGTATATGAGAATGCGATATTTGACTGTATATTAATGAGAATGAGATATTTGACTGTATATTGAGAATGAGATATTTGACTGTATATTGAGAATGAGATATTTGACTGTATATTATTGAGAATGAGATATTTGACTGTATATGAGAATGAGATATTTGACTGTATATTAATGAGAATGAGATATTTGACTGTATATTAATGAGAATGAGATATTTGACTGTATATGAGAATGAGATATTTGACTGTATATGAGAATGAGATATTTGACTGTATATTAATGAGAATGAGATATTTGACTGTATATGAGAATGAGATATTTGACTATATTAATGAGAATGAGATATTTGACTGTATATGAGAATGAGATATTTGACTGTATATTATTGAGAATGAGATATTTGACTGTATATTATTGAGAATGAGATATTTGACTGTATATTAATGAGAATGAGATATTTGACTGTATATGAGAATGAGATATTTGACTGTATATTATTGAGAATGAGATATTTGATTGTATATGAGAATGAGATATTTGACTGCATATTAATGAGAATGAGATATTTGACTGCATATTATTGAGAATGAGATATTTGACTGTATATTAATGAGAATGAGATATTTGACTGTATATGAGAATGAGATATTTGACTGTATATTAATGAGAATGAGATATTTGACTATATTAATGAGAATGCGATATTTGACTGTATATGAGAATGCGATATTTGACTGTATATGAGAATGAGATATTTGACTGTATATTAATGAGAATGAGATATTTGACTGTATATGAGAATGAGATATTTGACTGTATATTATTGAGAATGAGATATTTGACTGTATATGAGAATGAGATATTTGACTGTATATTATTGAGAATGAGATATTTGACTGTATATGAGAATGAGATATTTGACTGTATATGAGAATGAGATATTTGACTGTATATTAATGAGAATGAGATATTTGACTGTATGAGAATGAGATATTTGACTGTATATTAATGAGAATGAGATATTTGACTGTATATGAGAATGAGATATTTGACTGTATATTATTGAGAATGAGATATTTGACTGTATATGAGAATGAGATATTTGACTGTATATTATTGAGAAAGAGATATTTGACTGTATATTATTGAGAATGAGATATTTGACTGTATATGAGAATGAGATATTTGACTGTATGAGAATGAGATATTTGACTGTATATTAATGAGAATGAGATATTTGACTGTATATTATTGAGAATGAGATATTTGACTGTATGAGAATGAGATATTTGACTGTATATTATTGAGAATGAGATATTTGACTGTATATTATTGAGAATGCGATATTTGACTGTATGAGAATGAGATATTTGACTGTATATTAATGAGAATGAGATATTTGACTGTATATGAGAATGAGATATTTGAGTGTATATTATTGAGAATGCGATATTTGACTGTTTTTGAGAATGAGATATTTGACTGTATATTAATGAGAATGAGATATTTGACTGTATATTATTGAGAATGAGATATTTGACTGTATATTATTGAGAATGAGATATTTGACTGTATATGAGAATGCGATATTTGACTGTATATTAATGAGAATGCGATATTTGACTGTATATTAATGAGAATGCGATATTTTACTGTATATTACTGAGAATGCGATATTTGACTGTATATTAATGAGAATGCGATATTTGACTGTATATTATTGAGAATGCGATATTTGACTGTATATTATTGAGAATGCGATATTTGACTGTATATTAATGAGAATGCGATATTTGACTGCATATTATTGAGAATGCGATATTTGACTGTATATGAGAATGCGATATTTGACTGTATATGAGAATGAGATATTTGACTGTATATGAGAATGAGATATTTGACTGTATATTAATGAGAATGAGATATTTGACTGTATGAGAATGAGATATTTGACTGTATATTAATGAGAATGAGATATTTGACTGTATATGAGAATGAGATATTTGACTGTATATTATTGAGAATGAGATATTTGACTGTATATGAGAATGAGATATTTGACTGTATATTATTGAGAATGAGATATTTGACTGTATATTATTGAGAATGAGATATTTGACTGTATATGAGAATGAGATATTTGACTGTATATTAATGAGAATGAGATATTTGACTGTATGAGAATGAGATATTTGACTGTATATTAATGAGAATGAGATATTTGACTGTATGAGAATGAGATATTTGACTGTATATTAATGAGAATGAGATATTTGACTGTATATTATTGAGAATGAGATATTTGACTGTATATTATTGAGAATGCGATATTTGACTGTATGAGAATGAGATATTTGACTGTATATTAATGAGAATGAGATATTTGACTGTATATGAGAATGAGATATTTGAGTGTATATTATTGAGAATGCGATATTTGACTGTTTTTGAGAATGAGATATTTGACTGTATATTAATGAGAATGAGATATTTGACTGTATATTATTGAGAATGAGATATTTGACTGTATATGAGAATGCGATATTTGACTGTATATTAATGAGAATGCGATATTTGACTGTATATTAATGAGAATGCGATATTTGACTGTATATTACTGAGAATGCGATATTTGACTGTATATTATTGAGAATGCGATATTTGACTGTATATTATTGAGAATGCGATATTTGACTGTATATTAATGAGAATGCGATATTTGACTGCATATTATTGAGAATGCGATATTTGACTGTATATGAGAATGCGATATTTGACTGTATATGAGAATGCGATATTTGACTGTATATTATTGAGAATGCGATATTTGACTGTATATTAATGAGAATGAGATATTTGACTGTATATTATTGAGAATGAGATATTTGACTGTATATGAGAATGCGATATTTGACTGCATATTAATGAGAATGCGATATTTGACTGCATATTATTGAGAATGCGATATTTGACTGCATATTATTGAGAATGCGATATTTGACTGTATATTAATGAGAATGAGATATTTGACTGCATATTATTGAGAATGAGATATTTGACTGTATATGAGAATGCGATATTTGACTGTATATTAATGAGAATGAGATATTTGACTGTATATGAGAATGAGATATTTGACTGTATATTATTGAGAATGAGATATTTGACTGTATATTATTGAGAATGAGATATTTGACTGTATATGAGAATGCGATATTTGACTGTATATTAATGAGAATGAGATATTTGACTGTATATTGAGAATGAGATATTTGACTGTATATTGAGAATGAGATATTTGACTGTATATTATTGAGAATGAGATATTTGACTGTATATGAGAATGAGATATTTGACTGTATATGAGAATGAGATATTTGACTGTATATTAATGAGAATGAGATATTTGACTGTATATTAATGAGAATGAGACATTTGACTGTATATGAGAATGAGATATTTGACTGTATATGAGAATGAGATATTTGACTGTATATTAATGAGAATGAGATATTTGACTGTATATGAGAATGAGATATTTGACTATATTAATGAGAATGAGATATTTGACTGTATATGAGAATGAGATATTTGACTGTATATTGAGAATGAGATATTTGACTGTATATTATTGAGAATGAGATATTTGACTGTATATTAATGAGAATGAGATATTTGACTGTATATGAGAATGAGATATTTGACTGTATATTATTGAGAATGAGATATTTGATTGTATATGAGAATGAGATATTTGACTGCATATTAATGAGAATGAGATATTTGACTGCATATTATTGAGAATGAGATATTTGACTGTATATTAATGAAAATGAGATATTTGACTGTATATTAATTAGAATGAGATATTTGACTGTATATGAGAATGAGATATTTGACTGTATATTAATGAGAATGAGATATTTGACTGTATATTAATGAGAATGAGATATTTGACTGTATATTATTGAGAATGAGATATTTGACTGTATATGAGAATGCGATATTTGACTGTATATTATTGAGAATGCGATATTTGACTGTATATGAGAATGAGATATTTGACTGTATATTAATGAGAATGAGATATTTGACTGTATATGAGAATGAGATATTTGACTGTATATTATTGAGAATGAGATATTTGACTGTATATGAGAATGAGATATTTGACTGTATATTATTGAGAATGAGATATTTGACTTTATATGAGAATGAGATATTTGACTGTATATGAGAATGAGATATTTGACTGTATATTAATGAGAATGAGATATTTGACTGTATGAGAATGAGATATTTGACTGTATATTAATGAGAATGAGATATTTGACTGTATATGAGAATGAGATATTTGACTGTATATTATTGAGAATGAGATATTTGACTGTATATGAGAATGAGATATTTGACTGTATATTAATGAGAATGAGATATTTGACTGTATGAGAATGAGATATTTGACTGTATATTAATGAGAATGAGATATTTGACTGTATATTATTGAGAATGAGATATTTGACTATATGAGAATGAGATATTTGACTGTATATTAATGAGAATGAGATATTTGACTGTATATTATTGAGAATGAGATATTTGACTGTATATTATTGAGAATGCGATATTTGACTGTATGAGAATGAGATATTTGACTGTATATTAATGAGAATGAGATATTTGACTGTATATGAGAATGAGATATTTGAGTGTATATTATTGAGAATGCGATATTTGACTGTTTTTGAGAATGAGATTTGACTGTATATTAATGAGAATGAGATATTTGACTGTATATTATTGAGAATGAGATATTTGACTGTATATTATTGAGAATGAGATATTTGACTGTATATGAGAATGAGATATTTGACTGTATATTATTGAGAATGAGATATTTGACTGTATATTATTGAGAATGAGATATTTGACTGTATATTATTGAGAATGAGATATTTGACTGTATATTAATGAGAATGCGATATTTGACTGTATATTATTGAGAATGAGATATTTGACTGTATATGAGAATGCGATATTTGACTGTATATTATTGAGAAAGCGATATTTGACTGTATATTATTGAGAATGCGATATTTGACTGTATATGAGAATGCGATATTTGACTGTATATTATTGAGAATGCGATATTTGACTGTATATTATTGAGAATGCGATATTTGACTGCATATTATTGAGAATGAGATATTTGACTGCATATTAATGAGAATGAGATATTTGACTGCATATTATTGAGAATGAGATATTTGACTGTATATTAACGAGAATGAGATATTTGACTGTATATTAATGAGAATGAGATATTTGACTGTATATGAGAATGCGATATTTGACTGTATATGAGAATGCGATATTTGACTGTATATTATTGAGAATGCGATATTTGACTGTATATGAGAATGAGATATTTGACTGTATATTAATGAGAATGAGATATTTGACTGTATATTATTGAGAATGAGATATTTGACTGTATATTATTGAGAATGAGATATTTGACTGTATATGAGAATGAGATATTTGACTGTATATTATTGAGAATGAGATATTTGACTGTATATGAGAATGAGATATTTGACTGTATATTAATGAGAATGAGATATTTGACTGTATGAGAATGAGATATTTGACTGTATATTAATGAGAATGAGATATTTGACTGTATATTATTGAGAATGAGATATTTGACTGTATGAGAATGAGATATTTGACTGTATATTAATGAGAATGAGATATTTGACTGTATATTATTGAGAATGAGATATTTGACTGTATGAGAATGAGATATTTGACTGTATATTAATGAGAATGAGATATTTGACTGTATATGAGAATGAGATATTTGACTGTATATTATTGAGAATGAGATATTTGACTGTATATGAGAATGAGATATTTGACTGTATATTAATGAGAATGAGATATTTGACTGTATGAGAATGAGATATTTGACTGTATATTAATGAGAATGAGATATTTGACTGTATGTTATTGAGAATGAGATATTTGACTGTATGAGAATGAGATATTTGACTGTATGAGAATGAGATATTTGACTGTATATTATTGAGAATGAGATATTTGACTGCATATTAATGAGAATGAGATATTTGACTGCATATTATTGAGAATGAGATATTTGACTGTATATTAATGAGAATGAGATATTTGACTGTATATTAATGAGAATGAGATATTTGACTGTATATGAGAATGAGATATTTGACTGTATATGAGAATGCGATATTTGACTGTATATTATTGAGAATGCGATATTTGACTGTATATGAGAATGAGATATTTGACTGTATATTAATGAGAATGAGATATTTGACTGTATATTATTGAGAATGAGATATTTGACTGTATATTATTGAGAATGAGATATTTGACTGTATATGAGAATGAGATATTTGACTGTATATGAGAATGAGATATTTGACTGTATATTAATGAGAATGAGATATTTGACTGTATGAGAATGAGATATTTGACTGTATATTATTGAGAATGAGATATTTGACTGTATATTATTGAGAATGAGATATTTGACTGTATGAGAATGAGATATTTGACTGTATATTAATGAGAATGAGATATTTGACTGTATATTATTGAGAATGAGATATTTGACTGTATGAGAATGAGATATTTGACTGTATATTAATGAGAATGAGATATTTGACTGTATATGAGAATGAGATATTTGACTGTATATTATTGAGAATGAGATATTTGAAAGTATATGAGAATGAGATATTTGACTGTATATTAATGAGAATGAGATATTTGACTGTATGAGAATGAGATATTTGACTGTATATTAATGAGAATGAGATATTTGACTGTATGTTATTGAGAATGAGATATTTGACTGTATGAGAATGAGATATTTGACTGTATGAGAATGAGATATTTGACTGTATATTATTGAGAATGAGATATTTGACTGTATGAGAATGAGATATTTGACTGTATATTAATGAGAATGAGATATTTGACTGTATATGAGAATGCGATATTTGACTGTATATTAATGAGAATGCGATATTTGACTGTATATTATTGAGAATGAGATATTTGACTGTATATGAGAATGAGATATTTGACTGTATATTAATGAGAATGCGATATTTGACTGTATATTATTGAGAATGAGATATTTGACTGTATATTAATGAGAATGCGATATTTGACTGTATATTATTGAGAATGCGATATTTGACTGTATAGGAGAATGCGATATTTGACTGTATATGAGAATGCGATATTTGACTGTATATTATTGAGAATGCGATATTTGACTGTATATTAATGAGAATGCGATATTTGACTGTATATTATTGAGAATGCGATATTTGACTGTATATTATTGAGAATGAGATATTTGACTGTATATTAATGAGAATGAGATATTTGACTGTATATTATTGAGAATGAGATATTTGACTGTATATTATTGAGAATGAGATATTTGACTGTATATTAATGAGAATGAGATATTTGACTGTATATTATTGAGAATGAGATATTTGACTGTATATTAATGAGAATGAGATATTTGACTGTATATTAATGAGAATGAGATATTTGACTGTATATTGAGAATGCGATATTTGACTGTATATTATTGAGAATGCGATATTTGACTGTATATTATTGAGAATGCGATATTTGACTGTATATGAGAATGCGATATTTGACTGTATATTATTGAGAATGCGATATTTGACTGTATATTAATGAGAATGCGATATTTGACTGTATATTAATGAGAATGCGATATTTGACTGTATATTAATGAGAATGCGATATTTGACTGCATATTAATGAGAATGCGATATTTGACTGCATATTATTGAGAATGAGATATTTGACTATATGAGAATGCGATATTTGACTGTATATTATTGAGAATGCGATATTTGACTGTATATGAGAATGCGATATTTGACTGTATATGAGAATGCGATATTTGACTGTATATTAATGAGAATGCGATATTTGACTGTATATTATTGAGAATGCGATATTTGACTGTATATTAATGAGAATGAGATATTTGACTGTATATTATTGAGAATGAGATATTTGACTGTATATTATTGAGAATGAGATATTTGACTGTATATTAATGAGAATGAGATATTTGACTGTATATTATTGAGAATGAGATATTTGACTGTATATTAATGAGAATGAGATATTTGACTGTATATTAATGAGAATGAGATATTTGACTGTATATTGAGAATGCGATATTTGACTGTATATTATTGAGAATGCGATATTTGACTGTATATTATTGAGAATGCGATATTTGACTGTATATGAGAATGCGATATTTGACTGTATATTATTGAGAATGCGATATTTGACTGTATATTAATGAGAATGCGATATTTGACTGTATATTAATGAGAATGCGATATTTGACTGTATATTAATGAGAATGCGATATTTGACTGCATATTAATGAGAATGCGATATTTGACTGCATATTATTGAGAATGAGATATTTGACTATATGAGAATGCGATATTTGACTGTATATTATTGAGAATGCGATATTTGACTGTATATGAGAATGCGATATTTGACTGTATATGAGAATGCGATATTTGACTGTATATTAATGAGAATGCGATATTTGACTGTATATTATTGAGAATGCGATATTTGACTGTATATTAATGAGAATGCGATATTTGACTGTATATTATTGAGAATGCGATATTTGACTGTATATTAATGAGAATGCGATATTTGACTGTATATTAATGAGAATGCGATATTTGACTGCATATTAATGAGAATGAGATATTTGACTGCATATTATTGAGAATGAGATATTTGACTATATGAGAATGCGATATTTGACTGTATATTATTGAGAATGCGATATTTGACTGTATATGAGAATGCGATATTTGACTGTATATGAGAATGCGATATTTGACTGTATATTAATGAGAATGCGATATTTCACTGTATATTATTGAGAATGAGATATTTGACTGTATATTATTGAGAATGAGATATTTGACTGTATATTAATGAGAATGAGATATTTGACTGTATATTAATGAGATATTTGACTGTATATTAATGAGATATTTGACTGTATATTAATGAGAATGCGATATTTGACTGTATATTAATGAGAATGAGATATTTGACTGTATATTAATGAGAATGAGATATTTGACTGTATATTAATGAGAATGCGATATTTGACTGTATATTATTGAGAATGCGATATTTGACTGTATATGAGAATGCGATATTTGACTGTATATTAATGAGAATGCGATATTTGACTGTATATTAATGAGAATGCGATATTTGACTGTATATTATTGAGAATGCGATATTTGACTGTATATTAATGAGAATGCGATATTTGACTGTATATTATTGAGAATGCGATATTTGACTGTATATGAGAATGCGATATTTGACTGTATATGAGAATGTGATATTTGACTGTATATGAGAATGAGATATTTGACTGTATATTATTGAGAATGCGATATTTGACTGTATATTATTGAGAATGCGATATTTGACTGTATATTATTGAGAATGCGATATTTGACTGTATATTATTGAGAATGAGATATTTGACTGTATATGAGAATGAGATATTTGACTGTATATTATTGAGAATGCGATATTTGACTGTATATTATTGAGAATGCGATATTTGACTGTATAGGAGAATGCGATATTTGACTGTATAGGAGAATGCGATATTTGACTGTATATGAGAATGCGATATTTGACTGTATATTATTGAGAATGCGATATTTGACTGTATATTAATGAGAATGCGATATTTGACTGTATATTATTGAGAATGCGATATTTGACTGTATATTAATGAGAATGAGATATTTGACTGTATATTAATGAGAATGAGATATTTGACTGTATATTATTGAGAATGAGATATTTGACTGTATATGAGAATGAGATATTTGACTGTATATTATTGAGAATGAGATATTTGACTGTATATTAATGAGAATGAGATATTTGACTGTATATTATTGAGAATGAGATATTTGACTGTATATGAGAATGAGATATTTGACTGTATATTATTGAGAATGCGATATTAGACTGTACATTATTGAGAATGCGATATTTGACTGTACATTATTGAGAATGCGATATTTGACTGTACATTATTGAGAATGCGATATTTGACTGTATATTAATGAGAATGAGATATTTGACTGTATATTATTGAGAATGAGATATTTGACTGTATATTAATGAGAATGCGATATTTGACTGTATATTAATGAGAATGCGATATTTGACTGCATATTAATGAGAATGCGATATTTGACTGCATATTAATGAGAATGAGATATTTGACTGCATATTAATGAGAATGAGATATTTGACTATATGAGAATGCGATATTTGACTGTATATTATTGAGAATGCGATATTTGACTGTATATGAGAATGCGATATTTGACTGTATATGAGAATGCGATATTTGACTGTATATTAATGAGAATGCGATATTTGACTGTATATTAATGAGAATGAGATATTTGACTGTATATGAGAATGAGATATTTGACTGTATATGAGAATGAGATATTTGACTGTATATTAATGAGAATGAGATATTTGACTGTATATGAGAATGAGATATTTGACTATATTAATGAGAATGAGATATTTGACTGTATATGAGAATGAGTTATTTGACTGTATATTGAGAATGAGATATTTGACTGTATATTATTGAGAATGAGATATTTGACTGTATATTAATGAGAATGAGATATTTGACTGTATATGAGAATGAGATATTTGACTGTATATTATTGAGAATGAGATATTTGATTGTATATGAGAATGAGATATTTGACTGTATATTATTGAGAATGAGATATTTGACTGTATATGAGAATGAGATATTTGACTGTATATTAATGAGAATGAGATATTTGACTGTATATTATTGAGAATGAGATATTTGATTGTATATGAGAATGAGATATTTGACTGTATATTAATGAGAATGAGATATTTGACTGTATATTATTGAGAATGAGATATTTGACTGTATTTTAATGAGAATGAGATATTTGACTGTATATTATTGAGAATGAGATATTTGACTGTATATTATTGAGAATGAGATATTTGACTGTATATGAGAATGAGATATTTGACTGTATATGAGAATGAGATATTTGACTGTATATTATTGAGAATGAGATATTTGACTGTATATTATTGAGAATGAGATATTTGACTGTATATGAGAATGAGATATTTGACTGTATATGAGAATGAGATATTTGACTGTATATTAATGAGAATGCGATATTTGACTGTATATTAATGAGAATGCGATATTTGACTGTATATTAATGAGAATGCGATATTTGACTGTATATTATTGAGAATGAGATATTTGACTGTATGAGAATGAGATATTTGACTGTATATGAGAATGAGATATTTGACTGTATATTATTGAGAATGAGATATTTGACTGTATTTTAATGAGAATGAGATATTTGACTGTATATTATTGAGAATGAGATATTTGACTGTATATTATTGAGAATGAGATATTTGACTGTATATGAGAATGAGATATTTGACTGTATATTATTGAGAATGAGATATTTGACTGTATATTATTGAGAATGAGATATTTGACTGTATATGAGAATGAGATATTTGACTGTATATGAGAATGCGATATTTGACTGTATATTAATGAGAATGCGATATTTGACTGTATATTAATGAGAATGCGATATTTGACTGTATATTATTGAGAATGAGATATTTGACTGTATGAGAATGAGATATTTGACTGTATATTATTGAGAATGAGATATTTGACTGTATGAGAATGAGATATTTGACTGTATATTAATGAGAATGAGATATTTGACTGTATATGAGAATGCGATATTTGACTGTATATTAATGAGAATGCGATATTTGACTGTATATTATTGAGAATGAGATATTTGACTGTATATGAGAATGCGATATTTGACTGTATATTAATGAGAATGCGATATTTGACTGTATATTAATGAGAATGCGATATTTGACTGTATATTATTGAGAATGCGATATTTGACTGTATATTAATGAGAATGAGATATTTGACTGTATATTATTGAGAATGAGATATTTGACTGTATAGGAGAATGCGATATTTGACTGTATATTATTGAGAATGCGATATTTGACTGTATATTAATGAGAATGCGATATTTGACTGTATATTATTGAGAATGAGATATTTGACTGTATATTAATGAGAATGAGATATTTGACTGTATATTATTGAGAATGAGATATTTGACTGTATATGAGAATGCGATATTTGACTGTATATTAATGAGAATGAGATATTTGACTGTATATTATTGAGAATGAGATATTTGACTGTATATTATTGAGAATGAGATATTTGACTGTATATTAATGAGAATGCGATATTTGACTGTATATTAATGAGAATGCGATATTTGACTGCATATTAATGAGAATGCGATATTTGACTGCATATTAATGAGAATGAGATATTTGACTGCATATTAATGAGAATGAGATATTTGACTATATGAGAATGCGATATTTGACTGTATATTATTGAGAATGCGATATTTGACTGTATATGAGAATGCGATATTTGACTGTATATGAGAATGCGATATTTGACTGTATATTAATGAGAATGCGATATTTGACTGTATATTAATGAGAATGAGATATTTGACTGTATATGAGAATGCGATATTTGACTGTATATTAATGAGAATGCGATATTTGACTGTATATTATTGAGAATGAGATATTTGACTGTATATGAGAATGCGATATTTGACTGTATATTAATGAGAATGCGATATTTGACTGTATATTAATGAGAATGCGATATTTGACTGTATATTATTGAGAATGCGATATTTGACTGTATATTAATGAGAATGAGATATTTGACTGTATATTATTGAGAATGAGATATTTGACTGTATAGGAGAATGCGATATTTGACTGTATATTATTGAGAATGCGATATTTGACTGTATATTAATGAGAATGCGATATTTGACTGTATATTATTGAGAATGAGATATTTGACTGTATATTAATGAGAATGAGATATTTGACTGTATATTATTGAGAATGAGATATTTGACTGTATATGAGAATGCGATATTTGACTGTATATTAATGAGAATGAGATATTTGACTGTATATTATTGAGAATGAGATATTTGACTGTATATTATTGAGAATGAGATATTTGACTGTATATTAATGAGAATGCGATATTTGACTGTATATTAATGAGAATGCGATATTTGACTGCATATTAATGAGAATGCGATATTTGACTGCATATTAATGAGAATGAGATATTTGACTGCATATTAATGAGAATGAGATATTTGACTATATGAGAATGCGATATTTGACTGTATATTATTGAGAATGCGATATTTGACTGTATATGAGAATGCGATATTTGACTGTATATGAGAATGCGATATTTGACTGTATATTAATGAGAATGCGATATTTGACTGTATATTAATGAGAATGAGATATTTGACTGTATATGAGAATGAGATATTTGACTGTATATGAGAATGAGATATTTGACTGTATATTAATGAGAATGAGATATTTGACTGTATATGAGAATGAGATATTTGACTATATTAATGAGAATGAGATATTTGACTGTATATGAGAATGAGTTATTTGACTGTATATTGAGAATGAGATATTTGACTGTATATTATTGAGAATGAGATATTTGACTGTATATTAATGAGAATGAGATATTTGACTGTATATGAGAATGAGATATTTGACTGTATATTATTGAGAATGAGATATTTGATTGTATATGAGAATGAGATATTTGACTGTATATTATTGAGAATGAGATATTTGACTGTATATGAGAATGAGATATTTGACTGTATATTAATGAGAATGAGATATTTGACTGTATATTATTGAGAATGAGATATTTGACTGTATATTAATGAGAATGAGATATTTGACTGTATATTAATGAGAATGAGATATTTGACTGTATATTATTGAGAATGAGATATTTGACTGTATTTTAATGAGAATGAGATATTTGACTGTATATTATTGAGAATGAGATATTTGACTGTATATTATTGAGAATGAGATATTTGACTGTATATTATTGAGAATGAGATATTTGACTGTATATTATTGAGAATGAGATATTTGACTGTATATTATTGAGAATGAGATATTTGACTGTATATGAGAATGAGATATTTGACTGTATATGAGAATGAGATATTTGACTGTATATTAATGAGAATGCGATATTTGACTGTATATTAATGAGAATGCGATATTTGACTGTATATTAATGAGAATGCGATATTTGACTGTATATTAATGAGAATGCGATATTTGACTGTATATTATTGAGAATGAGATATTTGACTGTATGAGAATGAGATATTTGACTGTATATGAGAATGAGATATTTGACTGTATATTATTGAGAATGAGATATTTGACTGTATTTTAATGAGAATGAGATATTTGACTGTATATTATTGAGAATGAGATATTTGACTGTATATTATTGAGAATGAGATATTTGACTGTATATGAGAATGAGATATTTGACTGTATATTATTGAGAATGAGATATTTGACTGTATATTATTGAGAATGAGATATTTGACTGTATATGAGAATGAGATATTTGACTGTATATGAGAATGCGATATTTGACTGTATATTAATGAGAATGCGATATTTGACTGTATATTAATGAGAATGCGATATTTGACTGTATATTATTGAGAATGAGATATTTGACTGTATGAGAATGAGATATTTGACTGTATATTATTGAGAATGAGATATTTGACTGTATGAGAATGAGATATTTGACTGTATATTAATGAGAATGAGATATTTGACTGTATATGAGAATGCGATATTTGACTGTATATTAATGAGAATGCGATATTTGACTGTATATTATTGAGAATGAGATATTTGACTGTATATGAGAATGCGATATTTGACTGTATATTAATGAGAATGCGATATTTGACTGTATATTAATGAGAATGCGATATTTGACTGTATATTATTGAGAATGAGATATTTGACTGTATATGAATGAGATATTTGACTGTATATTATTGAGAATGAGATATTTGACTGTATAGGAGAATGCGATATTTGACTGTATATTATTGAGAATGCGATATTTGACTGTATATTAATGAGAATGCGATATTTGACTGTATATTATTGAGAATGAGATATTTGACTGTATATTAATGAGAATGAGATATTTGACTGTATATTATTGAGAATGAGATATTTGACTGTATATTATTGAGAATGAGATATTTGACTGTATATGAGAATGCGATATTTGACTGTATATTAATGAGAATGAGATATTTGACTGTATATGAGAATGAGATATTTGACTGTATATTATTGAGAATGAGATATTTGACTGTATATTATTGAGAATGAGATATTTGACTGTATATGAGAATGCGATATTTGACTGTATATTAATGAGAATGAGATATTTGACTGTATATTGAGAATGAGATATTTGACTGTATATTGAGAATGAGATATTTGACTGTATATTATTGAGAATGAGATATTTGACTGTATATGAGAATGAGATATTTGACTGTATATGAGAATGAGATATTTGACTGTATATTAATGAGAATGAGATATTTGACTGTATATTAATGAGAATGAGATATTTGACTGTATATGAGAATGAGATATTTGACTGTATATGAGAATGAGATATTTGACTGTATATTAATGAGAATGAGATATTTGACTGTATATGAGAATGAGATATTTGACTATATTAATGAGAATGAGATATTTGACTGTATATGAGAATGAGTTATTTGACTGTATATTGAGAATGAGATATTTGACTGTATATTATTGAGAATGAGATATTTGACTGTATATTAATGAGAATGAGATATTTGACTGTATATGAGAATGAGATATTTGACTGTATATTATTGAGAATGAGATATTTGATTGTATATGAGAATGAGATATTTGACTGTATATTATTGAGAATGAGATATTTGACTGTATATGAGAATGAGATATTTGACTGTATATTAATGAGAATGAGATATTTGACTGTATATTATTGAGAATGAGATATTTGATTGTATATGAGAATGAGATATTTGACTGTATATTAATGAGAATGAGATATTTGACTGTATATTATTGAGAATGAGATATTTGACTGTATTTTAATGAGAATGAGATATTTGACTGTATATTATTGAGAATGAGATATTTGACTGTATATTATTGAGAATGAGATATTTGACTGTATATGAGAATGAGATATTTGACTGTATATGAGAATGAGATATTTGACTGTATATTATTGAGAATGAGATATTTGACTGTATATTATTGAGAATGAGATATTTGACTGTATATGAGAATGAGATATTTGACTGTATATGAGAATGAGATATTTGACTGTATATTAATGAGAATGCGATATTTGACTGTATATTAATGAGAATGCGATATTTGACTGTATATTAATGAGAATGCGATATTTGACTGTATATTAATGAGAATGCGATATTTGACTGTATATTATTGAGAATGAGATATTTGACTGTATGAGAATGAGATATTTGACTGTATATTATTGAGAATGAGATATTTGACTGTATGAGAATGAGATATTTGACTGTATATTAATGAGAATGAGATATTTGACTGTATATGAGAATGCGATATTTGACTGTATATTAATGAGAATGCGATATTTGACTGTATATTATTGAGAATGAGATATTTGACTGTATATGAGAATGCGATATTTGACTGTATATTAATGAGAATGCGATATTTGACTGTATATTATTGAGAATGAGATATTTGACTGTATATTAATGAGAATGAGATATTTGACTGTATATTAATGAGAATGCGATATTTGACTGTATATTATTGAGAATGAGATATTTGACTGTATATTAATGAGAATGAGATATTTGACTGTATATTATTGAGAATGAGATATTTGACTGTATAGGAGAATGCGATATTTGACTGTATATTATTGAGAATGCGATATTTGACTGTATATTAATGAGAATGCGATATTTGACTGTATATTATTGAGAATGAGATATTTGACTGTATATTATTGAGAATGCGATATTTGACTGTATATTAATGAGAATGCGATATTTGACTGCATATTATTGAGAATGCGATATTTGACTGTATATGAGAATGCGATATTTGACTGTATATTATTGAGAATGCGATATTTGACTGTATATTAATGAGAATGAGATATTTGACTGCATATTATTGAGAATGCGATATTTGACTGTATATTAATGAGAATGAGATATTTGACTGCATATTATTGAGAATGAGATATTTGACTGTATATGAGAATGCGATATTTGACTGTATATTAATGAGAATGAGATATTTGACTGTATATGAGAATGAGATATTTGACTGTATATTATTGAGAATGAGATATTTGACTGTATATGAGAATGCGATATTTGACTGTATATTAATGAGAATGAGATATTTGACTGTATATTGAGAATGAGATATTTGACTGTATATTGAGAATGAGATATTTGACTGTATATTATTGAGAATGAGAAATTTGACTGTATATGAGAATGAGATATTTGACTGTATATGAGAATGAGATATTTGACTGTATATTAATGAGAATGAGATATTTGACTGTATATTAATGAGAATGAGATATTTGACTGTATATGAGAATGAGATATTTGACTGTATATTAATGAGAATGAGATATTTGACTGTATATGAGAATGAGATATTTGACTATATTAATGAGAATGAGATATTTGACTGTATATGAGAATGAGATATTTGACTGTATATTGAGAATGAGATATTTGACTGTATATTATTGAGAATGAGATATTTGACTGTATATTAATGAGAATGAGATATTTGACTGTATATGAGAATGAGATATTTGACTGTATATTATTGAGAATGAGATATTTGATTGTATATGAGAATGAGATATTTGACTGTATATTATTGAGAATGAGATATTTGACTGTATATGAGAATGAGATATTTGACTGTATATTAATGAGAATGAGATATTTGACTGTATATTATTGAGAATGAGATATTAGATTGTATATGAGAATGAGATATTTGACTGTATATTAATGAGAATGAGATATTTGACTGTATATGAGAATGAGATATTTGACTGTATATTATTGAGAATGAGATATTTGACTGTATTTTAATGAGAATGAGATATTTGACTGTATATTATTGAGAATGAGATATTTGACTGTATATTATTGAGAATGAGATATTTGACTGTATATGAGAATGAGATATTTGACTGTATATTATTGAGAATGAGATATTTGACTGTATATTATTGAGAATGAGATATTTGACTGTATATGAGAATGAGATATTTGACTGTATATGAGAATGAGATATTTGACTGTATATTAATGAGAATGCGATATTTGACTGTATATTAATGAGAATGCGATATTTGACTGTATATTATTGAGAATGAGATATTTGACTGTATGAGAATGAGATATTTGACTGTATATTATTGAGAATGAGATATTTGACTGTATGAGAATGAGATATTTGACTGTATATTAATGAGAATGAGATATTTGACTGTATATGAGAATGCGATATTTGACTGTATATTAATGAGAATGCGATATTTGACTGTATATTATTGAGAATGAGATATTTGACTGTATATGAGAATGCGATATTTGACTGTATATTAATGAGAATGCGATATTTGACTGTATATTATTGAGAATGAGATATTTGACTGTATATTAATGAGAATGAGATATTTGACTGTATATTATTGAGAATGAGATATTTGACTGTATAGGAGAATGCGATATTTGACTGTATATTATTGAGAATGCGATATTTGACTGTATATTAATGAGAATGCGATATTTGACTGTATATTATTGAGAATGAGATATTTGACTGTATATTAATGAGAATGAGATATTTGACTGTATATTATTGAGAATGAGATATTTGACTGTATATTATTGAGAATGAGATATTTGACTGTATATGAGAATGCGATATTTGACTGTATATTAATGAGAATGAGATATTTGACTGTATATGAGAATGAGATATTTGACTGTATATTATTGAGAATGAGATATTTGACTGTATATTATTGAGAATGAGATATTTGACTGTATATGAGAATGCGATATTTGACTGTATATTAATGAGAATGAGATATTTGACTGTATATTGAGAATGAGATATTTGACTGTATATTGAGAATGAGATATTTGACTGTATATTATTGAGAATGAGATATTTGACTGTATATGAGAATGAGATATTTGACTGTATATTAATGAGAATGAGATATTTGACTGTATATTAATGAGAATGAGATATTTGACTGTATATGAGAATGAGATATTTGACTGTATATGAGAATGAGATATTTGACTGTATATTAATGAGAATGAGATATTTGACTGTATATGAGAATGAGATATTTGACTATATTAATGAGAATGAGATATTTGACTGTATATGAGAATGAGTTATTTGACTGTATATTGAGAATGAGATATTTGACTGTATATTATTGAGAATGAGATATTTGACTGTATATTAATGAGAATGAGATATTTGACTGTATATGAGAATGAGATATTTGACTGTATATTATTGAGAATGAGATATTTGATTGTATATGAGAATGAGATATTTGACTGTATATTATTGAGAATGAGATATTTGACTGTATATGAGAATGAGATATTTGACTGTATATTAATGAGAATGAGATATTTGACTGTATATTATTGAGAATGAGATATTTGATTGTATATGAGAATGAGATATTTGACTGTATATTAATGAGAATGAGATATTTGACTGTATATTATTGAGAATGAGATATTTGACTGTATTTTAATGAGAATGAGATATTTGACTGTATATTATTGAGAATGAGATATTTGACTGTATATGAGAATGAGATATTTGACTGTATATGAGAATGAGATATTTGACTGTATATTATTGAGAATGAGATATTTGACTGTATATTATTGAGAATGAGATATTTGACTGTATATGAGAATGAGATATTTGACTGTATATGAGAATGAGATATTTGACTGTATATTAATGAGAATGCGATATTTGACTGTATATTAATGAGAATGCGATATTTGACTGTATATTAATGAGAATGCGATATTTGACTGTATATTATTGAGAATGAGATATTTGACTGTATGAGAATGAGATATTTGACTGTATATTATTGAGAATGAGATATTTGACTGTATGAGAATGAGATATTTGACTGTATATTAATGAGAATGAGATATTTGACTGTATATGAGAATGCGATATTTGACTGTATATTAATGAGAATGCGATATTTGACTGTATATTATTGAGAATGAGATATTTGACTGTATATGAGAATGCGATATTTGACTGTATATTAATGAGAATGCGATATTTGACTGTATATTAATGAGAATGCGATATTTGACTGTATATTATTGAGAATGAGATATTTGACTGTATATTAATGAGAATGAGATATTTGACTGTATATTATTGAGAATGAGATATTTGACTGTATAGGAGAATGCGATATTTGACTGTATATTATTGAGAATGCGATATTTGACTGTATATTAATGAGAATGCGATATTTGACTGTATATTATTGAGAATGAGATATTTGACTGTATATTAATGAGAATCAGATATTTGACTGTATATTATTGAGAATGAGATATTTGACTGTATATTAATGAGAATGAGATATTTGACTGTATATTATTGAGAATGAGATATTTGACTGTATATTATTGAGAATGAGATATTTGACTGTATATTAATGAGAATGAGATATTTGACTGTATATTAATGAGAATGAGATATTTGACTGTATATTGAGAATGCGATATTTGACTGTATATTATTGAGAATGCGATATTTGACTATATTATTGAGAATGCGATATTTGACTGTATATTATTGAGAATGCGATATTTGACTGTATATTATTGAGAATGCGATATTTGACTGTATATTAATGAGAATACGATATTTGACTGTATATTATTGAGAATGCGATATTTGACTGTATATTATTGAGAATGCGATATTTGACTGTATATTAATGAGAATGCGATATTTGACTGCATATTAATGAGAATGCGATATTTGACTGCATATTAATGAGAATGCGATATTTGACTGCATATTATTGAGAATGCGATATTTGACTGTATATGAGAATGCGATATTTGACTGTATATGAGAATGAGATATTTGACTGTATATTAATGAGAATGAGATATTTGACTGTATATTAATGAGAATGAGATATTTGACTGTATATTATTGAGAATGAGATATTTGACTGTATAGGAGAATGCGATATTTGACTGTATATTATTGAGAATGCGATATTTGACTGTATATTAATGAGAATGCGATATTTGACTGTATATTATTGAGAATGAGATATTTGACTGTATATTAATGAGAATCAGATATTTGACTGTATATTATTGAGAATGAGATATTTGACTGTATATTAATGAGAATGAGATATTTGACTGTATATTATTGAGAATGAGATATTTGACTGTATATTATTGAGAATGAGATATTTGACTGTATATTAATGAGAATGAGATATTTGACTGTATATTAATGAGAATGAGATATTTGACTGTATATTGAGAATGCGATATTTGACTGTATATTATTGAGAATGCGATATTTGACTATATTATTGAGAATGCGATATTTGACTGTATATTATTGAGAATGCGATATTTGACTGTATATTATTGAGAATGCGATATTTGACTGTATATTAATGAGAATGCGATATTTGACTGTATATTATTGAGAATGCGATATTTGACTGTATATTATTGAGAATGCGATATTTGACTGTATATTAATGAGAATGCGATATTTGACTGCATATTAATGAGAATGCGATATTTGACTGCATATTAATGAGAATGCGATATTTGACTGCATATTATTGAGAATGCGATATTTGACTGTATATGAGAATGCGATATTTGACTGTATATGAGAATGAGATATTTGACTGTATATTAATGAGAATGCGATATTTGACTGTATATTATTGAGAATGCGATATTTGACTGTATATTAATGAGAATGAGATATTTGACTGTATATTATTGAGAATGAGATATTTGACTGTATATTAATGAGAATGCGATATTTGACTGTATATTAATGAGAATGCGATATTTGACTGTATATTAATGAGAATGCGATATTTGACTGCATATTAATGAGAATGAGATATTTGACTGCATATTATTGAGAATGAGATATTTGACTATATGAGAATGCGATATTTGACTGCATATTATTGAGAATGAGATATTTGACTATATGAGAATGCGATATTTGACTGTATATTATTGAGAATGCGATATTTGACTGTATATGAGAATGCGATATTTGACTGTATATGAGAATGCGATATTTGACTGTATATTAATGAGAATGCGATATTTGACTGTATATTATTGAGAATGAGATATTTGACTGTATATTATTGAGAATGAGATATTTGACTGTATATTAATGAGAATGAGATATTTGACTGCATATTATTGAGAATGAGATATTTGACTATATGAGAATGCGATATTTGACTGTATATTATTGAGAATGCGATATTTGACTGTATATGAGAATGCGATATTTGACTGTATATGAGAATGCGATATTTGACTGTATATGAGAATGCGATATTTGACTGTATATGAGAATGAGATATTTGACTGTATATTAATGAGAATGCGATATTTGACTGTATATTATTGAGAATGCGATATTTGACTGTATATTAATGAGAATGAGATATTTGACTGTATATTATTGAGAATGCGATATTTGACTGTATATTAATGAGAATGCGATATTTGACTGTATATTAATGAGAATGCGATATTTGACTGCATATTAATGAGAATGAGATATTTGACTGCATATTATTGAGAATGAGATATTTGACTATATGAGAATGCGATATTTGACTGTATATTATTGAGAATGAGATATTTGACTGTATATTATTGAGAATGAGATATTTGACTGTATATGAGAATGAGATATTTGACTGTATATGAGAATGAGATATTTGACTGTATATTATTGAGAATGAGATATTTGACTGTATATTATTGAGAATGAGATATTTGACTGTATATGAGAATGAGATATTTGACTGTATATTAATGAGAATGCGATATTTGATTGTATATTAATGAGAATGCGATATTTGACTGTATATTAATGAGAATGCGATATTTGACTGTATATTATTGAGAATGAGATATTTGACTGTATGAGAATGAGATATTTGACTGTATATTATTGAGAATGAGATATTTGACTGTATGAGAATGAGATATTTGACTGTATATTAATGAGAATGAGATATTTGACTGTATATGAGAATGCGATATTTGACTGTATATTAATGAGAATGCGATATTTGACTGTATATTATTGAGAATGAGATATTTGACTGTATATGAGAATGCGATATTTGACTGTATATTAATGAGAATGCGATATTTGACTGTATATTATTGAGAATGAGATATTTGACTGTATATTAATGAGAATGAGATATTTGACTGTATATTATTGAGAATGAGATATTTGAATGTATAGGAGAATGCGATATTTGACTGTATATTATTGAGAATGCGATATTTGACTGTATATTAATGAGAATGCGATATTTGACTGTATATTATTGAGAATGAGATATTTGACTGTATATTAATGAGAATCAGATATTTGACTGTATATTATTGAGAATGAGATATTTGACTATATGAGAATGCGATATTTGACTGTATATTATTGAGAATGCGATATTTGACTGTATATGAGAATGCGATATTTGACTGTATATGAGAATGAGATATTTGACTGTATATTAATGAGAATGCGATATTTGACTGTATATTATTGAGAATGCGATATTTGACTGTATATTATTGAGAATGCGATATTTGACTGTATATTAATGAGAATGAGATATTTGACTGTATATTATTGAGAATGCGATATTTGACTGTATATTAATGAGAATGCGATATTTGACTGTATATTAATGAGAATGCGATATTTGACTGCATATTAATGAGAATGAGATATTTGACTGCATATTATTGAGAATGAGATATTTGACTATATGAGAATGCGATATTTGACTGTATATTATTGAGAATGAGATATTTGACTGTATATTATTGAGAATGAGATATCTGACTGTATATGAGAATGAGATATTTGACTGTATATGAGAATGAGATATTTGACTGTATATTATTGAGAATGAGATATTTGACTGTATATTATTGAGAATGAGATATTTGACTGTATATGAGAATGAGATATTTGACTGTATATGAGAATGCGATATTTGACTGTATATTAATGAGAATGCGATATTTGACTGTATATTAATGAGAATGCGATATTTGACTGTATATTAATGAGAATGCGATATTTGACTGTATATTATTGAGAATGAGATATTTGACTGTATGAGAATGAGATATTTGACTGTATATTATTGAGAATGAGATATTTGACTGTATGAGAATGAGATATTTGACTGTATATTAATGAGAATGAGATATTTGACTGTATATGAGAATGCGATATTTGACTGTATATTAATGAGAATGCGATATTTGACTGTATATTATTGAGAATGAGATATTTGACTGTATATGAGAATGCGATATTTGACTGTATATTAATGAGAATGCGATATTTGACTGTATATTAATGAGAATGCGATATTTGACTGTATATTATTGAGAATGAGATATTTGACTGTATATTAATGAGAATGAGATATTTGACTGTATATTATTGAGAATGAGATATTTGACTGTATAGGAGAATGCGATATTTGACTGTATATTATTGAGAATGCGATATTTGACTGTATATTAATGAGAATGCGATATTTGACTGTATATTATTGAGAATGAGATATTTGACTGTATATTAATGAGAATCAGATATTTGACTGTATATTATTGAGAATGAGATATTTGACTGTATATTAATGAGAATGAGATATTTGACTGTATATTATTGAGAATGAGATATTTGACTGTATATTATTGAGAATGAGATATTTGACTGTATATTAATGAGAATGAGATATTTGACTGTATATTGAGAATGCGATATTTGACTGTATATTATTGAGAATGCGATATTTGACTGTATATTATTGAGAATGCGATATTTGACTGTATATTATTGAGAATGCGATATTTGACTGTATATTATTGAGAATGCGATATTTGACTGTATATTAATGAGAATGCGATATTTGACTGTATATTATTGAGAATGCGATATTTGACTGCATATTAATGAGAATGCGATATTTGACTGCATATTAATGAGAATGCGATATTTGACTGCATATTAATGAGAATGCGATATTTGACTGTATATTATTGAGAATGCGATATTTGACTGTATATGAGAATGCGATATTTGACTGTATATGAGAATGAGATATTTGACTGTATATTAATGAGAATGCGATATTTGACTGTATATTATTGAGAATGCGATATTTGACTGTATATTAATGAGAATGAGATATTTGACTGTATATTATTGAGAATGAGATATTTGACTGTATATTAATGAGAATGCGATATTTGACTGTATATTAATGAGAATGCGATATTTGACTGCATATTAATGAGAATGAGATATTTGACTGCATATTATTGAGAATGAGATATTTGACTATATGAGAATGCGATATTTGACTGCATATTATTGAGAATGAGATATTTGACTATATGAGAATGCGATATTTGACTGTATATTATTGAGAATGCGATATTTGACTGTATATGAGAATGCGATATTTGACTGTATATGAGAATGCGATATTTGACTGTATATTAATGAGAATGCGATATTTGACTGTATATTATTGAGAATGAGATATTTGACTGTATATTATTGAGAATGAGATATTTGACTGTATATTAATGAGAATGAGATATTTGACTGCATATTATTGAGAATGAGATATTTGACTATATGAGAATGCGATATTTGACTGTATATTATTGAGAATGCGATATTTGACTGTATATGAGAATGCGATATTTGACTGTATATGAGAATGAGATATTTGACTGTATATTAATGAGAATGCGATATTTGACTGTATATTATTGAGAATGCGATATTTGACTGTATATTATTGAGAATGAGATATTTGACTGTATATTAATGAGAATGCGATATTTGACTGTATATTAATGAGAATGCGATATTTGACTGTATATTAATGAGAATGCGATATTTGACTGCATATTAATGAGAATGAGATATTTGACTGCATATTATTGAGAATGAGATATTTGACTATATGAGAATGCGATATTTGACTGTATATTATTGAGAATGCGATATTTGACTGTATATGAGAATGCGATATTTGACTGTATATGAGAATGCGATATTTGACTGTATATTAATGAGAATGCGATATTTGACTGTATATTATTGAGAATGAGATATTTGACTGTATATTATTGAGAATGAGATATTTGACTGTATATTAATGAGAATGAGATATTTGACTGTATATTAATGAGATATTTGACTGTATATTAATGAGAATGAGATATTTGACTGTATATTATTGAGAATGAGATATTTGACTGTATATGAGAATGAGATATTTGACTGTATATTATTGAGAATGAGATATTTGACTGTATATTAATGAGAATGAGATATTTGACTGTATATTATTGAGAATGAGATATCTGACTGTATATGAGAATGAGATATTTGACTGTATATTAATGAGAATGCGATATTTGACTGTATATTATTGAGAATGCGATATTTGACTGTATATTATTGAGAATGCGATATTTGACTGTATATTATTGAGAATGCGATATTTGACTGTATATTAATGAGAATGCGATATTTGACTGCATATTAATGAGAATGCGATATTTGACTGCATATTAATGAGAATGCGATATTTGACTGCATATTAATGAGAATGAGATATTTGACTGCATATTATTGAGAATGAGATATTTGACTATATGAGAATGCGATATTTGACTGTATATTATTGAGAATGCGATATTTGACTGTATATGAGAATGAGATATTTGACTGTATATTAATGAGAATGCGATATTTGACTGTATATTATTGAGAATGCGATATTTGACTGTATATTATTGAGAATGCGATATTTGACTGTATATTAATGAGAATGAGATATTTGACTGTATATTATTGAGAATGCGATATTTGACTGTATATTAATGAGAATGCGATATTTGACTGTATATTAATGAGAATGCGATATTTGACTGCATATTAATGAGAATGAGATATTTGACTGCATATTAATGAGATATTTGACTGTATATTAATGAGAATGCGATATTTGACTGTATATTAATGAGAATGCGATATTTGACTGTATATTAATGAGAATGAGATATTTGACTGTATATTAATGAGAATGCGATATTTGACTGTATATTAATGAGAATGCGATATTTGACTGTATATTATTGAGAATGAGATATTTGACTGTATGAGAATGAGATATTTGACTGTATATTATTGAGAATGAGATATTTGACTGTATGAGAATGAGATATTTGACTGTATATTAATGAGAATGAGATATTTGACTGTATATGAGAATGCGATATTTGACTGTATATTAATGAGAATGCGATATTTGACTGTATATTATTGAGAATGAGATATTTGACTGTATATGAGAATGCGATATTTGACTGTATATTAATGAGAATGCGATATTTGACTGTATATTATTGAGAATGAGATATTTGACTGTATATTAATGAGAATGAGATATTTGACTGTATATTAATGAGAATGCGATATTTGACTGTATATTATTGAGAATGAGATATTTGACTGTATATTAATGAGAATGAGATATTTGACTGTATATTATTGAGAATGAGATATTTGACTGTATAGGAGAATGCGATATTTGACTGTATATTATTGAGAATGCGATATTTGACTGTATATTAATGAGAATGCGATATTTGACTGTATATTATTGAGAATGAGATATTTGACTGTATATTATTGAGAATGCGATATTTGACTGTATATTAATGAGAATGCGATATTTGACTGCATATTATTGAGAATGCGATATTTGACTGTATATGAGAATGCGATATTTGACTGTATATTATTGAGAATGCGATATTTGACTGTATATTAATGAGAATGAGATATTTGACTGCATATTATTGAGAATGCGATATTTGACTGTATATTAATGAGAATGAGATATTTGACTGCATATTATTGAGAATGAGATATTTGACTGTATATGAGAATGCGATATTTGACTGTATATTAATGAGAATGAGATATTTGACTGTATATGAGAATGAGATATTTGACTGTATATTATTGAGAATGAGATATTTGACTGTATATGAGAATGCGATATTTGACTGTATATTAATGAGAATGAGATATTTGACTGTATATTGAGAATGAGATATTTGACTGTATATTGAGAATGAGATATTTGACTGTATATTATTGAGAATGAGAAATTTGACTGTATATGAGAATGAGATATTTGACTGTATATGAGAATGAGATATTTGACTGTATATTAATGAGAATGAGATATTTGACTGTATATTAATGAGAATGAGATATTTGACTGTATATGAGAATGAGATATTTGACTGTATATTAATGAGAATGAGATATTTGACTGTATATGAGAATGAGATATTTGACTATATTAATGAGAATGAGATATTTGACTGTATATGAGAATGAGATATTTGACTGTATATTGAGAATGAGATATTTGACTGTATATTATTGAGAATGAGATATTTGACTGTATATTAATGAGAATGAGATATTTGACTGTATATGAGAATGAGATATTTGACTGTATATTATTGAGAATGAGATATTTGATTGTATATGAGAATGAGATATTTGACTGTATATAATTGAGAATGAGATATTTGACTGTATATGAGAATGAGATATTTGACTGTATATTAATGAGAATGAGATATTTGACTGTATATTATTGAGAATGAGATATTAGATTGTATATGAGAATGAGATATTTGACTGTATATTAATGAGAATGAGATATTTGACTGTATATGAGAATGAGATATTTGACTGTATATTATTGAGAATGAGATATTTGACTGTATTTTAATGAGAATGAGATATTTGACTGTATATTATTGAGAATGAGATATTTGACTGTATATTATTGAGAATGAGATATTTGACTGTATATGAGAATGAGATATTTGACTGTATATTATTGAGAATGAGATATTTGACTGTATATTATTGAGAATGAGATATTTGACTGTATATGAGAATGAGATATTTGACTGTATATGAGAATGAGATATTTGACTGTATATTAATGAGAATGCGATATTTGACTGTATATTAATGAGAATGCGATATTTGACTGTATATTATTGAGAATGAGATATTTGACTGTATGAGAATGAGATATTTGACTGTATATTATTGAGAATGAGATATTTGACTGTATGAGAATGAGATATTTGACTGTATATTAATGAGAATGAGATATTTGACTGTATATGAGAATGCGATATTTGACTGTATATTAATGAGAATGCGATATTTGACTGTATATTATTGAGAATGAGATATTTGACTGTATATGAGAATGCGATATTTGACTGTATATTAATGAGAATGCGATATTTGACTGTATATTATTGAGAATGAGATATTTGACTGTATATTAATGAGAATGAGATATTTGACTGTATATTATTGAGAATGAGATATTTGACTGTATAGGAGAATGCGATATTTGACTGTATATTATTGAGAATGCGATATTTGACTGTATATTAATGAGAATGCGATATTTGACTGTATATTATTGAGAATGAGATATTTGACTGTATATTAATGAGAATGAGATATTTGACTGTATATTATTGAGAATGAGATATTTGACTGTATATTATTGAGAATGAGATATTTGACTGTATATGAGAATGCGATATTTGACTGTATATTAATGAGAATGAGATATTTGACTGTATATGAGAATGAGATATTTGACTGTATATTATTGAGAATGAGATATTTGACTGTATATTATTGAGAATGAGATATTTGACTGTATATGAGAATGCGATATTTGACTGTATATTAATGAGAATGAGATATTTGACTGTATATTGAGAATGAGATATTTGACTGTATATGAGAATGAGATATTTGACTGTATATGAGAATGAGATATTTGACTGTATATTAATGAGAATGAGATATTTGACTGTATATGAGAATGAGATATTTGACTGTATATGAGAATGAGATATTTGACTGTATATTAATGAGAATGAGATATTTGACTGTATATGAGAATGAGATATTTGACTATATTAATGAGAATGAGATATTTGACTGTATATGAGAATGAGTTATTTGACTGTATATTGAGAATGAGATATTTGACTGTATATTATTGAGAATGAGATATTTGACTGTATATTAATGAGAATGAGATATTTGACTGTATATGAGAATGAGATATTTGACTGTATATTATTGAGAATGAGATATTTGATTGTATATGAGAATGAGATATTTGACTGTATATTATTGAGAATGAGATATTTGACTGTATATGAGAATGAGATATTTGACTGTATATTAATGAGAATGAGATATTTGACTGTATATTATTGAGAATGAGATATTTGATTGTATATGAGAATGAGATATTTGACTGTATATTAATGAGAATGAGATATTTGACTGTATATTATTGAGAATGAGATATTTGACTGTATTTTAATGAGAATGAGATATTTGACTGTATATTATTGAGAATGAGATATTTGACTGTATATGAGAATGAGATATTTGACTGTATATGAGAATGAGATATTTGACTGTATATTATTGAGAATGAGATATTTGACTGTATATTATTGAGAATGAGATATTTGACTGTATATGAGAATGAGATATTTGACTGTATATGAGAATGAGATATTTGACTGTATATTAATGAGAATGCGATATTTGACTGTATATTAATGAGAATGCGATATTTGACTGTATATTAATGAGAATGCGATATTTGACTGTATATTATTGAGAATGAGATATTTGACTGTATGAGAATGAGATATTTGACTGTATATTATTGAGAATGAGATATTTGACTGTATGAGAATGAGATATTTGACTGTATATTAATGAGAATGAGATATTTGACTGTATATGAGAATGCGATATTTGACTGTATATTAATGAGAATGCGATATTTGACTGTATATTATTGAGAATGAGATATTTGACTGTATATGAGAATGCGATATTTGACTGTATATTAATGAGAATGCGATATTTGACTGTATATTAATGAGAATGCGATATTTGACTGTATATTATTGAGAATGAGATATTTGACTGTATATTAATGAGAATGAGATATTTGACTGTATATTATTGAGAATGAGATATTTGACTGTATAGGAGAATGCGATATTTGACTGTATATTATTGAGAATGCGATATTTGACTGTATATTAATGAGAATGCGATATTTGACTGTATATTATTGAGAATGAGATATTTGACTGTATATTAATGAGAATCAGATATTTGACTGTATATTATTGAGAATGAGATATTTGACTGTATATTAATGAGAATGAGATATTTGACTGTATATTATTGAGAATGAGATATTTGACTGTATATTATTGAGAATGAGATATTTGACTGTATATTAATGAGAATGAGATATTTGACTGTATATTAATGAGAATGAGATATTTGACTGTATATTGAGAATGCGATATTTGACTGTATATTATTGAGAATGCGATATTTGACTATATTATTGAGAATGCGATATTTGACTGTATATTATTGAGAATGCGATATTTGACTGTATATTATTGAGAATGCGATATTTGACTGTATATTAATGAGAATACGATATTTGACTGTATATTATTGAGAATGCGATATTTGACTGTATATTATTGAGAATGCGATATTTGACTGTATATTAATGAGAATGCGATATTTGACTGCATATTAATGAGAATGCGATATTTGACTGCATATTAATGAGAATGCGATATTTGACTGCATATGAGAATGCGATATTTGACTGTATATGAGAATGAGATATTTGACTGTATATTAATGAGAATGAGATATTTGACTGTATATTAATGAGAATGAGATATTTGACTGTATATTATTGAGAATGAGATATTTGACTGTATAGGAGAATGCGATATTTGACTGTATATTATTGAGAATGCGATATTTGACTGTATATTAATGAGAATGCGATATTTGACTGTATATTATTGAGAATGAGATATTTGACTGTATATTAATGAGAATCAGATATTTGACTGTATATTATTGAGAATGAGATATTTGACTGTATATTAATGAGAATGAGATATTTGACTGTATATTATTGAGAATGAGATATTTGACTGTATATTATTGAGAATGAGATATTTGACTGTATATTAATGAGAATGAGATATTTGACTGTATATTAATGAGAATGAGATATTTGACTGTATATTGAGAATGCGATATTTGACTGTATATTATTGAGAATGCGATATTTGACTATATTATTGAGAATGCGATATTTGACTGTATATTATTGAGAATGCGATATTTGACTGTATATTATTGAGAATGCGATATTTGACTGTATATTAATGAGAATGCGATATTTGACTGTATATTATTGAGAATGCGATATTTGACTGTATATTATTGAGAATGCGATATTTGACTGTATATTAATGAGAATGCGATATTTGACTGCATATTAATGAGAATGCGATATTTGACTGCATATTAATGAGAATGCGATATTTGACTGCATATTATTGAGAATGCGATATTTGACTGTATATGAGAATACGATATTTGACTGTATATGAGAATGAGATATTTGACTGTATATTAATGAGAATGCGATATTTGACTGTATATTATTGAGAATGCGATATTTGACTGTATATTAATGAGAATGAGATATTTGACTGTATATTATTGAGAATGAGATATTTGACTGTATATTAATGAGAATGCGATATTTGACTGTATATTAATGAGAATGCGATATTTGACTGTATATTAATGAGAATGCGATATTTGACTGCATATTAATGAGAATGAGATATTTGACTGCATATTATTGAGAATGAGATATTTGACTATATGAGAATGCGATATTTGACTGCATATTATTGAGAATGAGATATTTGACTATATGAGAATGCGATATTTGACTGTATATTATTGAGAATGCGATATTTGACTGTATATGAGAATGCGATATTTGACTGTATATGAGAATGCGATATTTGACTGTATATTAATGAGAATGCGATATTTGACTGTATATTATTGAGAATGAGATATTTGACTGTATATTATTGAGAATGAGATATTTGACTGTATATTAATGAGAATGAGATATTTGACTGCATATTATTGAGAATGAGATATTTGACTATATGAGAATGCGATATTTGACTGTATATTATTGAGAATGCGATATTTGACTGTATATGAGAATGCGATATTTGACTGTATATGAGAATGCGATATTTGACTGTATATGAGAATGCGATATTTGACTGTATATGAGAATGAGATATTTGACTGTATATTAATGAGAATGCGATATTTGACTGTATATTATTGAGAATGCGATATTTGACTGTATATTAATGAGAATGAGATATTTGACTGTATATTATTGAGAATGCGATATTTGACTGTATATTAATGAGAATGCGATATTTGACTGTATATTAATGAGAATGCGATATTTGACTGCATATTAATGAGAATGAGATATTTGACTGCATATTATTGAGAATGAGATATTTGACTATATGAGAATGCGATATTTGACTGTATATTATTGAGAATGAGATATTTGACTGTATATTATTGAGAATGAGATATTTGACTGTATATGAGAATGAGATATTTGACTGTATATGAGAATGAGATATTTGACTGTATATTATTGAGAATGAGATATTTGACTGTATATTATTGAGAATGAGATATTTGACTGTATATGAGAATGAGATATTTGACTGTATATTAATGAGAATGCGATATTTGATTGTATATTAATGAGAATGCGATATTTGACTGTATATTAACCTTTTAACATCCCAACGGGTCGTCTGCGGGCCCGGCCGACTATTACGCAATAACTTCACGAAATGCAAAAACTCAAAAATTAAAAGATACACATATCTTACATCGTTGGAAAGCTGAGACTCTTGTGATTCGAACGATGTAAACCATTTTAATATACACTTAACACAGCGGGTACAATCGGTGTATTTATCAGACCACTTACAGCAAAATAAACGAATCCAAAATGGTAGAAACTCACTTATAATGCTCATCTTACTCTACTGATCCACTTCATTCCATCAAAAATGGTTTAGTTACACTGTAAAGGGTCCATACAATCCAATTCAACAAAGTTTTTGGTCCATAACACATTTATATATCAATAAACACCCATGTAGCATTTCGAGCTAACCGACAGAGCAAACACAACTTTGTATTCTTTGATGAATCTACCTTGAACATGTAAACTTTACAGATATTTTTATGTCAAAATGTCCACTGACCCCTGGACTTTAGATGGACAGGTCATTTGAGCCAGTCGGTGCATTTTAGAGGTGTGGCCAGGTATCAATATCCTTGAAGCCTATACATACACTTGGATAAACATGTGTAAAACACTCATTTTCTAATGTATTGTTATCAAATTTTAAATTGGGTTTGGTAAGGCTTCATGCTGTGATTTAATTGTGTTTTCCAGTTATGTCCTCCCAGCTGTAGTTATCTGCAGGCATCTTTTTACAAAAAAAAAATGTAGGCGGAGTTTATTTCCCCTTTTTGAGTGTGTTCAAAGTTCTATTACTCAATACAAGTAAGACTTACAGTGATTCTGACTATTTAGGAACAAACCTCAAAGTCTCCCCTTTCAAAAGAGACCAAAAGCATGCATATACTCCAAAGGGTTCAAGAACAGCATGCATTTTAATTTGGGTAGGCCTTTTTTAGGCGTTTTTGGCAAATATTGCAGGATGTTTAAAAGGTTAATGAGAATGCGATATTTGACTGTATATTATTGAGAATGAGATATTTGACTGTATGAGAATGAGATATTTGACTGTATATTATTGAGAATGAGATATTTGACTGTATGAGAATGAGATATTTGACTGTATATTAATGAGAATGAGATATTTGACTGTATATGAGAATGCGATATTTGACTGTATATTAATGAGAATGCGATATTTGACTGTATATTATTGAGAATGAGATATTTGACTGTATATGAGAATGCGATATTTGACTGTATATTAATGAGAATGCGATATTTGACTGTATATTATTGAGAATGAGATATTTGACTGTATATTAATGAGAATGAGATATTTGACTGTATATTATTGAGAATGAGATATTTGAATGTATAGGAGAATGCGATATTTGACTGTATATTATTGAGAATGCGATATTTGACTGTATATTAATGAGAATGCGATATTTGACTGTATATTATTGAGAATGAGATATTTGACTGTATATTAATGAGAATCAGATATTTGACTGTATATTATTGAGAATGAGATATTTGACTATATGAGAATGCGATATTTGACTGTATATTATTGAGAATGCGATATTTGACTGTATATGAGAATGCGATATTTGACTGTATATGAGAATGAGATATTTGACTGTATATTAATGAGAATGCGATATTTGACTGTATATTATTGAGAATGCGATATTTGACTGTATATTATTGAGAATGCGATATTTGACTGTATATTAATGAGAATGAGATATTTGACTGTATATTATTGAGAATGCGATATTTGACTGTATATTAATGAGAATGCGATATTTGACTGTATATTAATGAGAATGCGATATTTGACTGCATATTAATGAGAATGAGATATTTGACTGCATATTATTGAGAATGAGATATTTGACTATATGAGAATGCGATATTTGACTGTATATTATTGAGAATGAGATATTTGACTGTATATTATTGAGAATGAGATATCTGACTGTATATGAGAATGAGATATTTGACTGTATATGAGAATGAGATATTTGACTGTATATTATTGAGAATGAGATATTTGACTGTATATTATTGAGAATGAGATATTTGACTGTATATGAGAATGAGATATTTGACTGTATATGAGAATGCGATATTTGACTGTATATTAATGAGAATGCGATATTTGACTGTATATTAATGAGAATGCGATATTTGACTGTATATTAATGAGAATGCGATATTTGACTGTATATTATTGAGAATGAGATATTTGACTGTATGAGAATGAGATATTTGACTGTATATTATTGAGAATGAGATATTTGACTGTATGAGAATGAGATATTTGACTGTATATTAATGAGAATGAGATATTTGACTGTATATGAGAATGCGATATTTGACTGTATATTAATGAGAATGCGATATTTGACTGTATATTATTGAGAATGAGATATTTGACTGTATATGAGAATGCGATATTTGACTGTATATTAATGAGAATGCGATATTTGACTGTATATTAATGAGAATGCGATATTTGACTGTATATTATTGAGAATGAGATATTTGACTGTATATTAATGAGAATGAGATATTTGACTGTATATTATTGAGAATGAGATATTTGACTGTATAGGAGAATGCGATATTTGACTGTATATTATTGAGAATGCGATATTTGACTGTATATTAATGAGAATGCGATATTTGACTGTATATTATTGAGAATGAGATATTTGACTGTATATTAATGAGAATCAGATATTTGACTGTATATTATTGAGAATGAGATATTTGACTGTATATTAATGAGAATGAGATATTTGACTGTATATTATTGAGAATGAGATATTTGACTGTATATTATTGAGAATGAGATATTTGACTGTATATTAATGAGAATGAGATATTTGACTGTATATTGAGAATGCGATATTTGACTGTATATTATTGAGAATGCGATATTTGACTGTATATTATTGAGAATGCGATATTTGACTGTATATTATTGAGAATGCGATATTTGACTGTATATTATTGAGAATGCGATATTTGACTGTATATTAATGAGAATGCGATATTTGACTGTATATTATTGAGAATGCGATATTTGACTGCATATTAATGAGAATGCGATATTTGACTGCATATTAATGAGAATGCGATATTTGACTGCATATTAATGAGAATGCGATATTTGACTGTATATTATTGAGAATGCGATATTTGACTGTATATGAGAATGCGATATTTGACTGTATATGAGAATGAGATATTTGACTGTATATTAATGAGAATGCGATATTTGACTGTATATTATTGAGAATGCGATATTTGACTGTATATTAATGAGAATGAGATATTTGACTGTATATTATTGAGAATGAGATATTTGACTGTATATTAATGAGAATGCGATATTTGACTGTATATTAATGAGAATGCGATATTTGACTGCATATTAATGAGAATGAGATATTTGACTGCATATTATTGAGAATGAGATATTTGACTATATGAGAATGCGATATTTGACTGCATATTATTGAGAATGAGATATTTGACTATATGAGAATGCGATATTTGACTGTATATTATTGAGAATGCGATATTTGACTGTATATGAGAATGCGATATTTGACTGTATATGAGAATGCGATATTTGACTGTATATTAATGAGAATGCGATATTTGACTGTATATTATTGAGAATGAGATATTTGACTGTATATTATTGAGAATGAGATATTTGACTGTATATTAATGAGAATGAGATATTTGACTGCATATTATTGAGAATGAGATATTTGACTATATGAGAATGCGATATTTGACTGTATATTATTGAGAATGCGATATTTGACTGTATATGAGAATGCGATATTTGACTGTATATGAGAATGAGATATTTGACTGTATATTAATGAGAATGCGATATTTGACTGTATATTATTGAGAATGCGATATTTGACTGTATATTATTGAGAATGAGATATTTGACTGTATATTAATGAGAATGCGATATTTGACTGTATATTAATGAGAATGCGATATTTGACTGTATATTAATGAGAATGCGATATTTGACTGCATATTAATGAGAATGAGATATTTGACTGCATATTATTGAGAATGAGATATTTGACTATATGAGAATGCGATATTTGACTGTATATTATTGAGAATGCGATATTTGACTGTATATGAGAATGCGATATTTGACTGTATATGAGAATGCGATATTTGACTGTATATTAATGAGAATGCGATATTTGACTGTATATTATTGAGAATGAGATATTTGACTGTATATTATTGAGAATGAGATATTTGACTGTATATTAATGAGAATGAGATATTTGACTGTATATTAATGAGATATTTGACTGTATATTAATGAGAATGAGATATTTGACTGTATATTATTGAGAATGAGATATTTGACTGTATATGAGAATGAGATATTTGACTGTATATTATTGAGAATGAGATATTTGACTGTATATTAATGAGAATGAGATATTTGACTGTATATTATTGAGAATGAGATATCTGACTGTATATGAGAATGAGATATTTGACTGTATATTAATGAGAATGCGATATTTGACTGTATATTATTGAGAATGCGATATTTGACTGTATATTATTGAGAATGCGATATTTGACTGTATATTATTGAGAATGCGATATTTGACTGTATATTAATGAGAATGCGATATTTGACTGCATATTAATGAGAATGCGATATTTGACTGCATATTAATGAGAATGCGATATTTGACTGCATATTAATGAGAATGCGATATTTGACTGCATATTAATGAGAATGAGATATTTGACTGCATATTATTGAGAATGAGATATTTGACTATATGAGAATGCGATATTTGACTGTATATTATTGAGAATGCGATATTTGACTGTATATGAGAATGAGATATTTGACTGTATATTAATGAGAATGCGATATTTGACTGTATATTATTGAGAATGCGATATTTGACTGTATATTATTGAGAATGCGATATTTGACTGTATATTAATGAGAATGAGATATTTGACTGTATATTATTGAGAATGCGATATTTGACTGTATATTAATGAGAATGCGATATTTGACTGTATATTAATGAGAATGCGATATTTGACTGCATATTAATGAGAATGAGATATTTGACTGCATATTAATGAGATATTTGACTGTATATTAATGAGAATGCGATATTTGACTGTATATTAATGAGAATGCGATATTTGACTGTATATTAATGAGAATGAGATATTTGACTGTATATGAGAATGCGATATTTGACTGTATATTAATGAGAATGCGATATTTGACTGTATATTATTGAGAATGCGATATTTGACTGTATATGAGAATGCGATATTTGACTGTATATTAATGAGAATGCGATATTTGACTGTATATTAATGAGAATGCGATATTTGACTGTATATTATTGAGAATGCGATATTTGACTGTATATTATTGAGAATGCGATATTTGACTGTATATGAGAATGCGATATTTGACTGTATATTATTGAGAATGCGATATTTGACTGTATATTATTGAGAATGCGATATTTGACTGTATATGAGAATGCGATATTTGACTGTATATTATTGAGAATGAGATATTTGACTGTATATTATTGAGAATGAGATATTTGACTGTATATGAGAATGAGATATTTGACTGTATATTATTGAGAATGCGATATTTGACTGTATATTATTGAGAATGCGATATTTGAATGTATATTAATGAGAATGCGATATTTTACTGTATATTACTGAGAATGCGATATTTGACTGCATATTATTGAGAATGCGATATTTGACTGCATATTAATGAGAATGCGATATTTGACTGCATATTATTGAGAATGCGATATTTGACTGTATATGAGAATGCGATATTTGACTGTATATGAGAATGCGATATTTGACTGTATATTATTGAGAATCCGATATTTGACTGTATATTAATGAGAATGAGATATTTGACTGCATATTATTGAGAATGAGATATTTGACTGTATATGAGAATGCGATATTTGACTGTATATTAATGAGAATGAGATATTTGACTGTATATGAGAATGAGATATTTGACTGTATATTATTGAGAATGAGATATTTGACTGTATATTATTGAGAATGCGATATTTGACTGTATATGAGAATGAGATATTTGACTGTATATTAATGAGAATGAGATATTTGACTGTATATTGAGAATGAGATATTTGACTGTATATTATTGAGAATGAGATATTTGACTGTATATGAGAATGAGATATTTGACTGTATATTAATGAGAATGAGATATTTGACTGTATATGAGAATGAGATATTTGACTGTATATGAGAATGAGATATTTGACTGTATATTAATGAGAATGAGATATTTGACTGTATATGAGAATGAGATATTTGACTATATTAATGAGAATGAGATATTTGACTGTATATTGAGAATGAGATATTTGACTGTATATTGAGAATGAGGTATTTGACTGTATATTATTGAGAATGAGATATTTGACTGTATATTAATGAGAATGAGATATTTGACTGTATATTATTGAGAATGAGATATTTGATTGTATATGAGAATGAGATATTTGACTGTATATTATTGAGAATGAGATATTTGACTGTATATGAGAATGAGATATTTGACTGTATATGAGAATGAGATATTTGACTGTATATTAATGAGAATGAGATATTTGACTGTATATTATTGAGAATGAGATATTTGATTGTATATGAGAATGAGATATTTGACTGTATATTAATGAGAATGAGATATTTGACTGTATATTAATGAGAATGAGATATTTGACTGTATATTATTGAGAATGAGATATTTGACTGTATATTATTGAGAATGAGATATTTGACTGTATATTATTGAGAATGAGATATTTGACTGTATATGAGAATGAGATATTTGACTGTATATTATTGAGAATGAGATATTTGACTGTATATTATTGAGAATGAGATATTTGACTGTATATGAGAATGAGATATTTGACTGTATATTAATGAGAATGAGATATTTGACTGTATATTATTGAGAATGCGATATTTGACTGTATATTAATGAGAATGAGATATTTGACTGTATATTAATGAGAATGAGATATTTGACTGTATATTATTGAGAATGAGATATTTGACTGTATATGAGAATGAGATATTTGACTGTATATTATTGAGAATGAGATATTTGACTGTATATTAATGAGAATGAGATATTTGACTGTATATTATTGAGAATGAGATATTTGACTGTATATGAGAATGAGATATTTGACTGTACATTATTGAGAATGCGATATTAGACTGTACATTATTGAGAATGCGATATTTGACTGTACATTATTGAGAATGCGATATTTGACTGTACATTATTGAGAATGCGATATTTGACTGTATATTAATGAGAATGAGATATTTGACTGTATATTAATGAGAATGCGATATTTGACTGTATATTAATGAGAATGCGATATTTGACTGCATATTAATGAGAATGCGATATTTGACTGCATATTAATGAGAATGAGATATTTGACTGCATATTATTGAGAATGAGATATTTGACTATATGAGAATGCGATATTTGACTGTATATTAATGAGAATGAGATATTTGACTGTATATGAGAATGCGATATTTGACTGTATATTAATGAGAATGCGATATTTGACTGTATATTATTGAGAATGCGATATTTGACTGTATTAATGAGAATGCGATATTTGACTGTATTAATGAGAATGCGATATTTGACTGTATATTAATGAGAATGCGATATTTGACTGTATATTAATGAGAATGCGATATTTGACTGTATATTAATGAGAATGAGATATTTGACTGTATATTATTGAGAATGCGATATTTGACTGTATATTATTGAGAATGCGATATTTGACTGTATATGAGAATGCGATATTTGACTGTATATTATTGAGAATGCGATATTTGACTGTATATTAATGAGAATGCGATATTTGACTGTATATGAGAATGCGATATTTGACTGTATATGAGAATGCGATATTTGACTGTATATGAGAATGAGATATTTGACTGTATATTATTGAGAATGAGATATTTGACTGTATATGAGAATGAGATATTTGACTGTATATTATTGAGAATGCGATATTTGACTATATTATTGAGAATGAGATATTTGACTGTATATTAATGAGAATGAGATATTTGACTGTATATGAGAATGAGATATTTGACTGTATATTATTGAGAATGAGATATTTGACTGTATATTATTGAGAATGAGATATTTGACTGTATATTATTGAGAATGAGATATTTGACTGTATATGAGAATGAGATATTTGACTGTATATTAATGAGAATGAGATATTTGACTGTATATTATTGAGAATGAGATATTTGATTGTATATGAGAATGAGATATTTGACTGTATATTAATGAGAATGAGATATTTGACTGTATTTTAATGAGAATGAGATATTTGACTGTATTTTAATGAGAATGAGATATTTGACTGTATATTATTGAGAATGAGATATTTGACTGTATATTATTGAGAATGAGATATTTGACTGTATATGAGAATGAGATATTTGACTGTATATTATTGAGAATGAGATATTTGACTGTATATTATTGAGAATGAGATATTTGACTGTATATGAGAATGAGATATTTGACTGTATATGAGAATGCGATATTTGACTGTATATTAATGAGAATGCGATATTTGACTGTATATTATTGAGAATGCGATATTTGACTGTATATTATTGAGAATGAGATATTTGACTGTATGAGAATGAGATATTTGACTGTATATTATTGAGAATGAGATATTTGACTGTATGAGAATGAGATATTTGACTGTATATTAATGAGAATGCGATATTTGACTGTATATTAATGAGAATGAGATATTTGACTGTATATGAGAATGCGATATTTGACTGTATATTAATGAGAATGCGATATTTGACTGTATATTATTGAGAATGCGATATTTGACTGTATATGAGAATGCGATATTTGACTGTATATTAATGAGAATGCGATATTTGACTGTATATTAATGAGAATGCGATATTTGACTGTATATTAATGAGAATGCGATATTTGACTGTATATTATTGAGAATGCGATATTTGACTGTATATTATTGAGAATGCGATATTTGACTGTATATGAGAATGCGATATTTGACTGTATATTATTGAGAATGCGATATTTGACTGTATATTATTGAGAATGCGATATTTGACTGTATATGAGAATGCGATATTTGACTGTATATTATTGAGAATGAGATATTTGACTGTATATTATTGAGAATGAGATATTTGACTGTATATGAGAATGAGATATTTGACTGTATATTATTGAGAATGCGATATTTGACTGTATATTATTGAGAATGCGATATTTGAATGTATATTAATGAGAATGCGATATTTTACTGTATATTACTGAGAATGCGATATTTGACTGCATATTATTGAGAATGCGATATTTGACTGCATATTAATGAGAATGCGATATTTGACTGCATATTATTGAGAATGCGATATTTGACTGTATATGAGAATGCGATATTTGACTGTATATGAGAATGCGATATTTGACTGTATATTATTGAGAATCCGATATTTGACTGTATATTAATGAGAATGAGATATTTGACTGCATATTATTGAGAATGAGATATTTGACTGTATATGAGAATGCGATATTTGACTGTATATTAATGAGAATGAGATATTTGACTGTATATGAGAATGAGATATTTGACTGTATATTATTGAGAATGAGATATTTGACTGTATATTATTGAGAATGCGATATTTGACTGTATATGAGAATGAGATATTTGACTGTATATTAATGAGAATGAGATATTTGACTGTATATTGAGAATGAGATATTTGACTGTATATTATTGAGAATGAGATATTTGACTGTATATGAGAATGAGATATTTGACTGTATATTAATGAGAATGAGATATTTGACTGTATATGAGAATGAGATATTTGACTGTATATGAGAATGAGATATTTGACTGTATATTAATGAGAATGAGATATTTGACTGTATATGAGAATGAGATATTTGACTATATTAATGAGAATGAGATATTTGACTGTATATTGAGAATGAGATATTTGACTGTATATTGAGAATGAGATATTTGACTGTATATTATTGAGAATGAGATATTTGACTGTATATTAATGAGAATGAGATATTTGACTGTATATTATTGAGAATGAGATATTTGACTGTATATTATTGAGAATGAGATATTTGATTGTATATGAGAATGAGATATTTGACTGTATATTATTGAGAATGAGATATTTGACTGTATATGAGAATGAGATATTTGACTGTATATGAGAATGAGATATTTGACTGTATATTAATGAGAATGAGATATTTGACTGTATATTATTGAGAATGAGATATTTGATTGTATATGAGAATGAGATATTTGACTGTATATTAATGAGAATGAGATATTTGACTGTATATTAATGAGAATGAGATATTTGACTGTATATTAATGAGAATGAGATATTTGACTGTATATTATTGAGAATGAGATATTTGACTGTATATTATTGAGAATGAGATATTTGACTGTATATTATTGAGAATGAGATATTTGACTGTATATGAGAATGAGATATTTGACTGTATATTATTGAGAATGAGATATTTGACTGTATATTATTGAGAATGAGATATTTGACTGTATATGAGAATGAGATATTTGACTGTATATTAATGAGAATGAGATATTTGACTGTATATTATTGAGAATGCGATATTTGACTGTATATTAATGAGAATGAGATATTTGACTGTATATTAATGAGAATGAGATATTTGACTGTATATTATTGAGAATGAGATATTTGACTGTATATGAGAATGAGATATTTGACTGTATATTATTGAGAATGAGATATTTGACTGTATATTAATGAGAATGAGATATTTGACTGTATATTATTGAGAATGAGATATTTGACTGTATATGAGAATGAGATATTTGACTGTATATTATTGAGAATGCGATATTAGACTGTACATTATTGAGAATGCGATATTTGACTGTACATTATTGAGAATGCGATATTTGACTGTACATTATTGAGAATGCGATATTTGACTGTATATTAATGAGAATGAGATATTTGACTGTATATTATTGAGAATGCGATATTTGACTGTATATTAATGAGAATGCGATATTTGACTGTATATTAATGAGAATGCGATATTTGACTGCATATTAATGAGAATGAGATATTTGACTGCATATTATTGAGAATGAGATATTTGACTATATGAGAATGCGATATTTGACTGTATATTAATGAGAATGAGATATTTGACTGTATATGAGAATGCGATATTTGACTGTATATTAATGAGAATGCGATATTTGACTGTATATTATTGAGAATGCGATATTTGACTGTATTAATGAGAATGCGATATTTGACTGTATTAATGAGAATGCGATATTTGACTGTATATTAATGAGAATGCGATATTTGACTGTATATTAATGAGAATGCGATATTTGACTGTATATTAATGAGAATGAGATATTTGACTGTATATTATTGAGAATGCGATATTTGACTGTATATTATTGAGAATGCGATATTTGACTGTATATGAGAATGCGATATTTGACTGTATATTATTGAGAATGCGATATTTGACTGTATATTAATGAGAATGCGATATTTGACTGTATATGAGAATGCGATATTTGACTGTATATGAGAATGCGAAATTTGACTGTATATGAGAATGAGATATTTGACTGTATATTATTGAGAATGAGATATTTGACTGTATATGAGAATGAGATATTTGACTGTATATTATTGAGAATGCGATATTTGACTATATTATTGAGAATGAGATATTTGACTGTATATTAATGAGAATGAGATATTTGACTGTATATGAGAATGAGATATTTGACTGTATATTATTGAGAATGAGATATTTGACTGTATATTATTGAGAATGAGATATTTGACTGTATATTATTGAGAATGAGATATTTGACTGTATATGAGAATGAGATATTTGACTGTATATTAATGAGAATGAGATATTTGACTGTATATTATTGAGAATGAGATATTTGATTGTATATGAGAATGAGATATTTGACTGTATATTAATGAGAATGAGATATTTGACTGTATATGAGAATGAGATATTTGACTGTATTTTAATGAGAATGAGATATTTGACTGTATTTTAATGAGAATGAGATATTTGACTGTATATTATTGAGAATGAGATATTTGACTGTATATTATTGAGAATGAGATATTTGACTGTATATGAGAATGAGATATTTGACTGTATATTATTGAGAATGAGATATTTGACTGTATATTATTGAGAATGAGATATTTGACTGTATATGAGAATGAGATATTTGACTGTATATGAGAATGCGATATTTGACTGTATATTAATGAGAATGCGATATTTGACTGTATATTATTGAGAATGCGATATTTGACTGTATATTATTGAGAATGAGATATTTGACTGTATGAGAATGAGATATTTGACTGTATATTATTGAGAATGAGATATTTGACTGTATGAGAATGAGATATTTGACTGTATATTAATGAGAATGAGATATTTGACTGTATATGAGAATGCGATATTTGACTGTATATTAATGAGAATGCGATATTTGACTGTATATTATTGAGAATGAGATATTTGACTGTATATGAGAATGCGATATTTGACTGTATATTAATGAGAATGCGATATTTGACTGTATATTAATGAGAATGCGATATTTGACTGTATATTATTGAGAATGAGATATTTGACTGTATATTAATGAGAATGAGATATTTGACTGTATATTATTGAGAATGAGATATTTGACTGTATAGGAGAATGCGATATTTGACTGTATATTATTGAGAATGCGATATTTGACTGTATATTAATGAGAATGCGATATTTGACTGTATATTATTGAGAATGAGATATTTGACTGTATATTAATGAGAATGAGATATTTGACTGTATATTATTGAGAATGAGATATTTGACTGTATATTATTGAGAATGAGATATTTGACTGTATATGAGAATGCGATATTTGACTGTATATTAATGAGAATGAGATATTTGACTGTATATGAGAATGAGATATTTGACTGTATATTATTGAGAATGAGATATTTGACTGTATATTATTGAGAATGAGATATTTGACTGTATATGAGAATGCGATATTTGACTGTATATTAATGAGAATGAGATATTTGACTGTATATTGAGAATGAGATATTTGACTGTATATTGAGAATGAGATATTTGACTGTATATTATTGAGAATGAGATATTTGACTGTATATGAGAATGAGATATTTGACTGTATATGAGAATGAGATATTTGACTGTATATGAGAATGAGATATTTGACTGTATATTAATGAGAATGAGATATTTGACTGTATATTAATGAGAATGAGATATTTGACTGTATATGAGAATGAGATATTTGACTGTATATGAGAATGAGATATTTGACTGTATATTAATGAGAATGAGATATTTGACTGTATATGAGAATGAGATATTTGACTATATTAATGAGAATGAGATATTTGACTGTATATGAGAATGAGTTATTTGACTGTATATTGAGAATGAGATATTTGACTGTATATTATTGAGAATGAGATATTTGACTGTATATTAATGAGAATGAGATATTTGACTGTATATGAGAATGAGATATTTGACTGTATATTATTGAGAATGAGATATTTGATTGTATATGAGAATGAGATATTTGACTGTATATTATTGAGAATGAGGTATTTGACTGTATATGAGAATGAGATATTTGACTGTATATTAATGAGAATGAGATATTTGACTGTATATTATTGAGAATGAGATATTTGATTGTATATGAGAATGAGATATTTGACTGTATATTAATGAGAATGAGATATTTGACTGTATATTATTGAGAATGAGATATTTGACTGTATTTTAATGAGAATGAGATATTTGACTGTATATTATTGAGAATGAGATATTTGACTGTATATTATTGAGAATGAGATATTTGACTGTATATGAGAATGAGATATTTGACTGTATATTATTGAGAATGAGATATTTGACTGTATATTATTGAGAATGAGATATTTGACTGTATATGAGAATGAGATATTTGACTGTATATGAGAATGAGATATTTGACTGTATATTAATGAGAATGCGATATTTGACTGTATATTAATGAGAATGCGATATTTGACTGTATATTAATGAGAATGCGATATTTGACTGTATATTATTGAGAATGAGATATTTGACTGTATGAGAATGAGATATTTGACTGTATATTATTGAGAATGAGATATTTGACTGTATGAGAATGAGATATTTGACTGTATATTAATGAGAATGAGATATTTGACTGTATATGAGAATGCGATATTTGACTGTATATTAATGAGAATGCGATATTTGACTGTATATTATTGAGAATGAGATATTTGACTGTATATGAGAATGCGATATTTGACTGTATATTAATGAGAATGCGATATTTGACTGTATATTAATGAGAATGCGATATTTGACTGTATATTATTGAGAATGAGATATTTGACTGTATATTAATGAGAATGAGATATTTGACTGTATATTATTGAGAATGAGATATTTGACTGTATAGGAGAATGCGATATTTGACTGTATATTATTGAGAATGCGATATTTGACTGTATATTAATGAGAATGCGATATTTGACTGTATATTATTGAGAATGAGATATTTGACTGTATATTAATGAGAATCAGATATTTGACTGTATATTATTGAGAATGAGATATTTGACTGTATATTAATGAGAATGAGATATTTGACTGTATATTATTGAGAATGAGATATTTGACTGTATATTATTGAGAATGAAATATTTGACTGTATATTAATGAGAATGAGATATTTGACTGTATATTAATGAGAATGAGATATTTGACTGTATATTGAGAATGCGATATTTGACTGTATATTATTGAGAATGCGATATTTGACTGTATATTATTGAGAATGCGATATTTGACTGTATATTATTGAGAATGCGATATTTGACTGTATATTAATGAGAATGCGATATTTGACTGTATATTATTGAGAATGCGATATTTGACTGCATATTAATGAGAATGCGATATTTGACTGCATATTAATGAGAATGCGATATTTGACTGTATATGAGAATGCGATATTTGACTGTATATGAGAATGAGATATTTGACTGTATATTAATGAGAATGCGATATTTGACTGTATATTATTGAGAATGCGATATTTGACTGTATATTAATGAGAATGAGATATTTGACTGTATATTATTGAGAATGAGATATTTGACTGTATATTAATGAGAATGCGATATTTGACTGTATATTAATGAGAATGCGATATTTGACTGTATATTAATGAGAATGCGATATTTGACTGCATATTAATGAGAATGAGATATTTGACTGCATATTATTGAGAATGAGATATTTGACTATATGAGAATGCGATATTTGACTGCATATTATTGAGAATGAGATATTTGACTATATGAGAATGCGATATTTGACTGTATATTATTGAGAATGCGATATTTGACTGTATATGAGAATGCGATATTTGACTGTATATTAATGAGAATGCGATATTTGACTGTATATTATTGAGAATGAGATATTTGACTGTATATTATTGAGAATGAGATATTTGACTGTATATTATTGAGAATGCGATATTTGACTGTATATTATTGAGAATGCGATATTTGACTGTATATTATTGAGAATGCGATATTTGACTGTATATTAATGAGAATGCGATATTTGACTGTATATTATTGAGAATGCGATATTTGACTGCATATTAATGAGAATGCGATATTTGACTGCATATTAATGAGAATGCGATATTTGACTGTATATGAGAATGCGATATTTGACTGTATATGAGAATGAGATATTTGACTGTATATTAATGAGAATGCGATATTTGACTGTATATTATTGAGAATGCGATATTTGACTGTATATTAATGAGAATGAGATATTTGACTGTATATTATTGAGAATGAGATATTTGACTGTATATTAATGAGAATGCGATATTTGACTGTATATTAATGAGAATGCGATATTTGACTGTATATTAATGAGAATGCGATATTTGACTGCATATTAATGAGAATGAGATATTTGACTGCATATTATTGAGAATGAGATATTTGACTATATGAGAATGCGATATTTGACTGCATATTATTGAGAATGAGATATTTGACTATATGAGAATGCGATATTTGACTGTATATTATTGAGAATGCGATATTTGACTGTATATGAGAATGCGATATTTGACTGTATATTAATGAGAATGCGATATTTGACTGTATATTATTGAGAATGAGATATTTGACTGTATATTATTGAGAATGAGATATTTGACTGTATATTAATGAGAATGAGATATTTGACTGCATATTATTGAGAATGAGATATTTGACTATATGAGAATGCGATATTTGACTGTATATTATTGAGAATGCGATATTTGACTGTATATGAGAATGCGATATTTGACTGTATATGAGAATGAGATATTTGACTGTATATTAATGAGAATGCGATATTTGACTGTATATTATTGAGAATGCGATATTTGACTGTATATTATTGAGAATGCGATATTTGACTGTATATTAATGAGAATGAGATATTTGACTGTATATTAATGAGAATGCGATATTTGACTGTATATTAATGAGAATGCGATATTTGACTGTATATTAATGAGAATGCGATATTTGACTGCATATTAATGAGAATGAGATATTTGACTGCATATTATTGAGAATGAGATATTTGACTATATGAGAATGCGATATTTGACTGTATATTATTGAGAATGAGATATTTGACTGTATATTATTGAGAATGAGATATTTGACTGTATATGAGAATGAGATATTTGACTGTATATGAGAATGAGATATTTGACTGTATATTATTGAGAATGAGATATTTGACTGTATATTATTGAGAATGAGATATTTGACTGTATATTATTGAGAATGAGATATTTGACTGTATATGAGAATGAGATATTTGACTGTATATGAGAATGAGATATTTGACTGTATATTAATGAGAATGCGATATTTGACTGTATATTAATGAGAATGCGATATTTGACTGTATATTAATGAGAATGCGATATTTGACTGTATATTAATGAGAATGCGATATTTGACTGTATATTATTGAGAATGAGATATTTGACTGTATATTATTGAGAATGAGATATTTGACTGTATATTATTGAGAATGAGATATTTGACTGTATGAGAATGAGATATTTGACTGTATATTATTGAGAATGAGATATTTGACTGTATATTATTGAGAATGAGATATTTGACTGTATATTATTGAGAATGAGATATTTGACTGTATATTATTGAGAATGAGATATTTGACTGTATGAGAATGAGATATTTGACTGTATATTATTGAGAATGAGATATTTGACTGTATATTATTGAGAATGAGATATTTGACTGTATATTATTGAGAATGAGATATTTGACTGTATATTATTGAGAATGAGATATTTGACTGTATGAGAATGAGATATTTGACTGTATATTATTGAGAATGAGATATTTGACTGTATGAGAATGAGATATTTGACTGTATATTAATGAGAATGAGATATTTGACTGTATATGAGAATGCGATATTTGACTGTATATTAATGAGAATGCGATATTTGACTGTATATTATTGAGAATGAGATATTTGACTGTATATGAGAATGCGATATTTGACTGTATATTAATGAGAATGCGATATTTGACTGTATATTAATGAGAATGCGATATTTGACTGTATATTATTGAGAATGAGATATTTGACTGTATATTAATGAGAATGAGATATTTGACTGTATATTATTGAGAATGAGATATTTGACTGTATAGGAGAATGCGATATTTGACTGTATATTATTGAGAATGAGATATTTGACTGTATATGAGAATGAGATATTTGACTGTATATTATTGAGAATGCGATATTTGACTGTATATTATTGAGAATGCGATATTTGACTGTATATTATTGAGAATGCGATATTTGACTGTATAGGAGAATGCGATATTTGACTGTATAGGAGAATGCGATATTTGACTGTATATGAGAATGCGATATTTGACTGTATATTATTGAGAATGCGATATTTGACTGTATATTAATGAGAATGCGATATTTGACTGTATATTATTGAGAATGCGATATTTGACTGTATATTAATGAGAATGAGATATTTGACTGTATATTAATGAGAATGAGATATTTGACTGTATATTATTGAGAATGAGATATTTGACTGTATATGAGAATGAGATATTTGACTGTATATTATTGAGAATGAGATATTTGACTGTATATTAATGAGAATGAGATATTTGACTGTATATTATTGAGAATGAGATATTTGACTGTATATGAGAATGAGATATTTGACTGTATATTATTGAGAATGCGATATTAGACTGTACATTATTGAGAATGCGATATTTGACTGTACATTATTGAGAATGCGATATTTGACTGTACATTATTGAGAATGCGATATTTGACTGTACATTATTGAGAATGCGATATTTGACTGTATATTAATGAGAATGAGATATTTGACTGTATATTATTGAGAATGCGATATTTGACTGTATATTAATGAGAATGCGATATTTGACTGTATATTAATGAGAATGCGATATTTGACTGCATATTAATGAGAATGCGATATTTGACTGTATATTATTGAGAATGAGATATTTGACTGTATATTATTGAGAATGAGATATTTGACTGTATATGAGAATGAGATATTTGACTGTATATGAGAATGAGATATTTGACTGTATATTATTGAGAATGAGATATTTGACTGTATATTAATGAGAATGAGATATTTGACTGTATATTATTGAGAATGCGATATTTGACTGTATATTAATGAGAATGCGATATTTGACTGTATATTAATGAGAATGCGATATTTGACTGTATATTAATGAGAATGCGATATTTGACTGCATATTAATGAGAATGAGATATTTGACTGCATATTATTGAGAATGAGATATTTGACTATATGAGAATGCGATATTTGACTGCATATTATTGAGAATGAGATATTTGACTATATGAGAATGCGATATTTGACTGTATATTATTGAGAATGCGATATTTGACTGTATATGAGAATGCGATATTTGACTGTATATGAGAATGCGATATTTGACTGTATATTAATGAGAATGCGATATTTGACTGTATATTATTGAGAATGAGATATTTGACTGTATATTATTGAGAATGAGATATTTGACTGTATATTATTGAGAATGAGATATTTGACTGCATATTATTGAGAATGAGATATTTGACTATATGAGAATGCGATATTTGACTGTATATTATTGAGAATGCGATATTTGACTGTATATGAGAATGAGATATTTGACTGTATATTAATGAGAATGCGATATTTGACTGTATATTATTGAGAATGCGATATTTGACTGTATATTATTGAGAATGCGATATTTGACTGTATATTAATGAGAATGAGATATTTGACTGTATATTATTGAGAATGCGATATTTGACTGTATATTAATGAGAATGCGATATTTGACTGCATATTAATGAGAATGAGATATTTGACTGCATATTATTGAGAATGAGATATTTGACTATATGAGAATGCGATATTTGACTGTATATTATTGAGAATGAGATATTTGACTGTATATTATTGAGAATGAGATATTTGACTGTATATGAGAATGAGATATTTGACTGTATATGAGAATGAGATATTTGACTGTATATTATTGAGAATGAGATATTTGACTGTATATTATTGAGAATGAGATATTTGACTGTATATGAGAATGAGATATTTGACTGTATATTAATGAGAATGCGATATTTGACTGTATATTAATGAGAATGCGATATTTGACTGTATATTAATGAGAATGCGATATTTGACTGTATATTATTGAGAATGAGATATTTGACTGTATGAGAATGAGATATTTGACTGTATATTATTGAGAATGAGATATTTGACTGTATGAGAATGAGATATTTGACTGTATATTAATGAGAATGAGATATTTGACTGTATATGAGAATGCGATATTTGACTGTATATTAATGAGAATGCGATATTTGACTATATTATTGAGAATGAGATATTTGACTGTATATGAGAATGCGATATTTGACTGTATATTAATGAGAATGCGATATTTGACTGTATATTAATGAGAATGCGATATTTGACTGTATATTATTGAGAATGAGATATTTGACTGTATATTAATGAGAATGAGATATTTGACTGTATATTATTGAGAATGAGATATTTGACTGTATAGGAGAATGCGATATTTGACTGTATATTATTGAGAATGAGATATTTGACTGTATATGAGAATGAGATATTTGACTGTATATTATTGAGAATGCGATATTTGACTGTATATTATTGAGAATGCGATATTTGACTGTATATTATTGAGAATGCGATATTTGACTGTATAGGAGAATGCGATATTTGACTGTATAGGAGAATGCGATATTTGACTGTATATGAGAATGCGATATTTGACTGTATATTATTGAGAATGCGATATTTGACTGTATATTAATGAGAATGCGATATTTGACTGTATATTATTGAGAATGCGATATTTGACTGTATATTAATGAGAATGCGATATTTGACTGTATATTAATGAGAATGAGATATTTGACTGTATATTATTGAGAATGAGATATTTGACTGTATATGAGAATGAGATATTTGACTGTATATTATTGAGAATGAGATATTTGACTGTATATTAATGAGAATGAGATATTTGACTGTATATTATTGAGAATGAGATATTTGACTGTATATGAGAATGAGATATTTGACTGTATATTATTGAGAATGCGATATTTGACTGTACATTATTGAGAATGAGATATTTGACTGTACATTATTGAGAATGAGATATTTGACTGTATATTAATGAGAATGAGATATTTGACTGTATATTATTGAGAATGAGATATTTGACTGTATATGAGAATGAGATATTTGACTGTATATTATTGAGAATGCGATATTTGACTGTACATTATTGAGAATGCGATATTTGACTGTACATTATTGAGAATGCGATATTTGACTGTATATTAATGAGAATGAGATATTTGACTGTATATTATTGAGAATGCGATATTTGACTGTATATTAATGAGAATGCGATATTTGACTGCATATTAATGAGAATGCGATATTTGACTGCATATTAATGAGAATGAGATATTTGACTATATGAGAATGCGATATTTGACTGTATATTATTGAGAATGCGATATTTGACTGTATATGAGAATGCGATATTTGACTGTATATGAGAATGAGATATTTGACTGTATATTAATGAGAATGCGATATTTGACTGTATATTATTGAGAATGCGATATTTGACTGTATATTATTGAGAATGCGATATTTGACTGTATATTAATGAGAATGAGATATTTGACTGTATATTATTGAGAATGCGATATTTGACTGTATATTAATGAGAATGCGATATTTGACTGTATATTAATGAGAATGCGATATTTGACTGCATATTAATGCGATATTTGACTGTATATTAATGAGAATGCGATATTTGACTGTATATGAGAATGAGATATTTGACTGTATGAGAATGCGATATTTGACTGTATATGAGAATGAGATATTTGACTGTATGAGAATGAGATATTTGACTGTATATTAATGAGAATGAGATATTTGACTGTATATGAGAATGCGATATTTGACTGTATATTAATGAGAATGCGATATTTGACTGTATATTATTGAGAATGAGATATTTGACTGTATATGAGAATGCGATATTTGACTGTATATTAATGAGAATGCGATATTTGACTGTATATTATTGAGAATGAGATATTTGACTGTATATTAATGAGAATGAGATATTTGACTGTATATTATTGAGAATGAGATATTTGACTGTATAGGAGAATGCGATATTTGACTGTATATTATTGAGAATGAGATATTTGACTGTATATGAGAATGAGATATTTGACTGTATATTATTGAGAATGCGATATTTGACTGTATATTATTGAGAATGCGATATTTGACTGTATATTATTGAGAATGCGATATTTGACTGTATAGGAGAATGCGATATTTGACTGTATAGGAGAATGCGATATTTGACTGTATATGAGAATGCGATATTTGACTGTATATTATTGAGAATGCGATATTTGACTGTATATTAATGAGAATGCGATATTTGACTGTATATTATTGAGAATGAGATATTTGACTGTATATTAATGAGAATGAGATATTTGACTGTATATTAATGAGAATGAGATATTTGACTGTATATTATTGAGAATGAGATATTTGACTGTATATGAGAATGAGATATTTGACTGTATATTATTGAGAATGAGATATTTGACTGTATATTAATGAGAATGAGATATTTGACTGTATATTATTGAGAATGAGATATTTGACTGTATATGAGAATGAGATATTTGACTGTATATTATTGAGAATGCGATATTAGACTGTACATTATTGAGAATGCGATATTTGACTGTACATTATTGAGAATGCGATATTTGACTGTACATTATTGAGAATGCGATATTTGACTGTACATTATTGAGAATGCGATATTTGACTGTATATTAATGAGAATGAGATATTTGACTGTATATTATTGAGAATGCGATATTTGACTGTATATTAATGAGAATGCGATATTTGACTGTATATTAATGAGAATGCGATATTTGACTGCATATTAATGAGAATGCGATATTTGACTGCATATTAATGAGAATGAGATATTTGACTGCATATTATTGAGAATGAGATATTTGACTATATGAGAATGCGATATTTGACTGTATATTATTGAGAATGCGATATTTGACTGTATATGAGAATGCGATATTTGACTGTATATGAGAATGAGATATTTGACTGTATATTAATGAGAATGCGATATTTGACTGTATATTATTGAGAATGCGATATTTGACTGTATATTATTGAGAATGCGATATTTGACTGTATATTAATGAGAATGAGATATTTGACTGTATATTATTGAGAATGCGATATTTGACTGTATATTAATGAGAATGCGATATTTGACTGTATATTAATGAGAATGCGATATTTGACTGCATATTAATGAGAATGAGATATTTGACTGCATATTAATGCGATATTTGACTGTATATTAATGAGAATGCGATATTTGACTGTATATTAATGAGAATGCGATATTTGACTGTATATTAATGAGAATGCGATATTTGACTGTATATTAATGAGAATGAGATATTTGACTGTATATGAGAATGCGATATTTGACTGTATATTAATGAGAATGCGATATTTGACTGTATATTATTGAGAATGCGATATTTGACTGTATTAATGAGAATGCGATATTTGACTGTATATTAATGAGAATGCGATATTTGACTGTATATTAATGAGAATGCGATATTTGACTGTATATTATTGAGAATGCGATATTTGACTGTATATTAATGAGAATGAGATATTTGACTGTATATTATTGAGAATGAGATATTTGACTGTATAGGAGAATGCGATATTTGACTGTATATTATTGAGAATGAGATATTTGACTGTATATGAGAATGAGATATTTGACTGTATATTATTGAGAATGCGATATTTGACTGTATATTATTGAGAATGCGATATTTGACTGTATATTATTGAGAATGCGATATTTGACTGTATAGGAGAATGCGATATTTGACTGTATAGGAGAATGCGATATTTGACTGTATATGAGAATGCGATATTTGACTGTATATTATTGAGAATGCGATATTTGACTGTATATTAATGAGAATGCGATATTTGACTGTATATTATTGAGAATGAGATATTTGACTGTATATTAATGAGAATGAGATATTTGACTGTATATTAATGAGAATGAGATATTTGACTGTATATTATTGAGAATGAGATATTTGACTGTATATGAGAATGAGATATTTGACTGTATATTATTGAGAATGAGATATTTGACTGTATATTAATGAGAATGAGATATTTGACTGTATATTATTGAGAATGAGATATTTGACTGTATATGAGAATGAGATATTTGACTGTATATTATTGAGAATGCGATATTAGACTGTACATTATTGAGAATGCGATATTTGACTGTACATTATTGAGAATGCGATATTTGACTGTACATTATTGAGAATGCGATATTTGACTGTATATTAATGAGAATGAGATATTTGACTGTATATTATTGAGAATGCGATATTTGACTGTATATTAATGAGAATGCGATATTTGACTGTATATTAATGAGAATGCGATATTTGACTGCATATTAATGAGAATGCGATATTTGACTGCATATTAATGAGAATGAGATATTTGACTGCATATTATTGAGAATGAGATATTTGACTATATGAGAATGCGATATTTGACTGTATATTATTGAGAATGCGATATTTGACTGTATATGAGAATGCGATATTTGACTGTATATGAGAATGAGATATTTGACTGTATATTAATGAGAATGCGATATTTGACTGTATATTATTGAGAATGCGATATTTGACTGTATATTATTGAGAATGCGATATTTGACTGTATATTAATGAGAATGAGATATTTGACTGTATATTATTGAGAATGCGATATTTGACTGTATATTAATGAGAATGCGATATTTGACTGTATATTAATGAGAATGCGATATTTGACTGCATATTAATGAGAATGAGATATTTGACTGCATATTAATGCGATATTTGACTGTATATTAATGAGAATGCGATATTTGACTGTATATTAATGAGAATGCGATATTTGACTGTATATTAATGAGAATGCGATATTTGACTGTATATTAATGAGAATGAGATATTTGACTGTATATGAGAATGCGATATTTGACTGTATATTAATGAGAATGCGATATTTGACTGTATATTATTGAGAATGCGATATTTGACTGTATTAATGAGAATGCGATATTTGACTGTATATTAATGAGAATGCGATATTTGACTGTATATTAATGAGAATGCGATATTTGACTGTATATTATTGAGAATGCGATATTTGACTGTATATTAATGAGAATGAGATATTTGACTGTATATTATTGAGAATGAGATATTTGACTGTATATTATTGAGAATGCGATATTTGACTGTATATGAGAATGCGATATTTGACTGTATATTATTGAGAATGCGATATTTGACTGTATATTAATGAGAATGCGATATTTGACTGTATATGAGAATGAGATATTTGACTATATGAGAATGCGATATTTGACTGCATATTATTGAGAATGAGATATTTGACTATATGAGAATGCGATATTTGACTGTATATTATTGAGAATGCGATATTTGACTGTATATGAGAATGCGATATTTGACTGTATATGAGAATGCGATATTTGACTGTATATTAATGAGAATGCGATATTTGACTGTATATTATTGAGAATGAGATATTTGACTGTATATTATTGAGAATGAGATATTTGACTGTATATTAATGAGAATGAGATATTTGACTGCATATTATTGAGAATGAGATATTTGACTATATGAGAATGCGATATTTGACTGTATATTATTGAGAATGCGATATTTGACTGTATATGAGAATGCGATATTTGACTGTATATGAGAATGAGATATTTGACTGTATATTAATGAGAATGCGATATTTGACTGTATATTATTGAGAATGCGATATTTGACTGTATATTATTGAGAATGCGATATTTGACTGTATATTAATGAGAATGCGATATTTGACTGCATATTAATGAGAATGAGATATTTGACTGCATATTATTGAGAATGAGATATTTGACTATATGAGAATGCGATATTTGACTGTATATTATTGAGAATGAGATATTTGACTGTATATTATTGAGAATGAGATATTTGACTGTATATGAGAATGAGATATTTGACTGTATATGAGAATGAGATATTTGACTGTATATTATTGAGAATGAGATATTTGACTGTATATTATTGAGAATGAGATATTTGACTGTATATGAGAATGAGATATTTGACTGTATATGAGAATGAGATATTTGACTGTATATTAATGAGAATGCGATATTTGACTGTATATTAATGAGAATGCGATATTTGACTGTATATTAATGAGAATGCGATATTTGACTGTATATTATTGAGAATGAGATATTTGACTGTATGAGAATGAGATATTTGACTGTATATTATTGAGAATGAGATATTTGACTGTATGAGAATGAGATATTTGACTGTATATTAATGAGAATGAGATATTTGACTGTATATGAGAATGCGATATTTGACTGTATATTAATGAGAATGCGATATTTGACTGTATATTATTGAGAATGAGATATTTGACTGTATATGAGAATGCGATATTTGACTGTATATTAATGAGAATGCGATATTTGACTGTATATTAATGAGAATGCGATATTTGACTGTATATTATTGAGAATGCGATATTTGACTGTATAGGAGAATGCGATATTTGACTGTATAGGAGAATGCGATATTTGACTGTATATGAGAATGCGATATTTGACTGTATATTATTGAGAATGCGATATTTGACTGTATATTAATGAGAATGCGATATTTGACTGTATATTATTGAGAATGAGATATTTGACTGTATATTAATGAGAATGAGATATTTGACTGTATATTAATGAGAATGAGATATTTGACTGTATATTATTGAGAATGAGATATTTGACTGTATATGAGAATGAGATATTTGACTGTATATTATTGAGAATGAGATATTTGACTGTATATTAATGAGAATGAGATATTTGACTGTATATTATTGAGAATGAGATATTTGACTGTATATGAGAATGAGATATTTGACTGTATATTATTGAGAATGCGATATTAGACTGTACATTATTGAGAATGCGATATTTGACTGTACATTATTGAGAATGCGATATTTGACTGTACATTATTGAGAATGCGATATTTGACTGTATATTAATGAGAATGAGATATTTGACTGTATATTATTGAGAATGCGATATTTGACTGTATATTAATGAGAATGCGATATTTGACTGTATATTAATGAGAATGCGATATTTGACTGCATATTAATGAGAATGCGATATTTGACTGCATATTAATGAGAATGAGATATTTGACTGCATATTATTGAGAATGAGATATTTGACTATATGAGAATGCGATATTTGACTGTATATTATTGAGAATGCGATATTTGACTGTATATGAGAATGCGATATTTGACTGTATATGAGAATGAGATATTTGACTGTATATTAATGAGAATGCGATATTTGACTGTATATTATTGAGAATGCGATATTTGACTGTATATTATTGAGAATGCGATATTTGACTGTATATTAATGAGAATGAGATATTTGACTGTATATTATTGAGAATGCGATATTTGACTGTATATTAATGAGAATGCGATATTTGACTGTATATTAATGAGAATGCGATATTTGACTGCATATTAATGAGAATGAGATATTTGACTGCATATTAATGCGATATTTGACTGTATATTAATGAGAATGCGATATTTGACTGTATATTAATGAGAATGCGATATTTGACTGTATATTAATGAGAATGCGATATTTGACTGTATATTAATGAGAATGAGATATTTGACTGTATATGAGAATGCGATATTTGACTGTATATTAATGAGAATGCGATATTTGACTGTATATTATTGAGAATGCGATATTTGACTGTATTAATGAGAATGCGATATTTGACTGTATATTAATGAGAATGCGATATTTGACTGTATATTAATGAGAATGCGATATTTGACTGTATATTATTGAGAATGCGATATTTGACTGTATATTAATGAGAATGAGATATTTGACTGTATATTATTGAGAATGAGATATTTGACTGTATATTATTGAGAATGCGATATTTGACTGTATATGAGAATGCGATATTTGACTGTATATTATTGAGAATGCGATATTTGACTGTATATTAATGAGAATGCGATATTTGACTGTATATGAGAATGAGATATTTGACTATATGAGAATGCGATATTTGACTGCATATTATTGAGAATGAGATATTTGACTATATGAGAATGCGATATTTGACTGTATATTATTGAGAATGCGATATTTGACTGTATATGAGAATGCGATATTTGACTGTATATGAGAATGCGATATTTGACTGTATATTAATGAGAATGCGATATTTGACTGTATATTATTGAGAATGAGATATTTGACTGTATATTATTGAGAATGAGATATTTGACTGTATATTAATGAGAATGAGATATTTGACTGCATATTATTGAGAATGAGATATTTGACTATATGAGAATGCGATATTTGACTGTATATTATTGAGAATGCGATATTTGACTGTATATGAGAATGCGATATTTGACTGTATATGAGAATGAGATATTTGACTGTATATTAATGAGAATGCGATATTTGACTGTATATTATTGAGAATGCGATATTTGACTGTATATTATTGAGAATGCGATATTTGACTGTATATTAATGAGAATGCGATATTTGACTGCATATTAATGAGAATGAGATATTTGACTGCATATTATTGAGAATGAGATATTTGACTATATGAGAATGCGATATTTGACTGTATATTATTGAGAATGAGATATTTGACTGTATATTATTGAGAATGAGATATTTGACTGTATATGAGAATGAGATATTTGACTGTATATGAGAATGAGATATTTGACTGTATATTATTGAGAATGAGATATTTGACTGTATATTATTGAGAATGAGATATTTGACTGTATATGAGAATGAGATATTTGACTGTATATGAGAATGAGATATTTGACTGTATATTAATGAGAATGCGATATTTGACTGTATATTAATGAGAATGCGATATTTGACTGTATATTAATGAGAATGCGATATTTGACTGTATATTATTGAGAATGAGATATTTGACTGTATGAGAATGAGATATTTGACTGTATATTATTGAGAATGAGATATTTGACTGTATGAGAATGAGATATTTGACTGTATATTAATGAGAATGAGATATTTGACTGTATATGAGAATGCGATATTTGACTGTATATTAATGAGAATGCGATATTTGACTGTATATTATTGAGAATGAGATATTTGACTGTATATGAGAATGCGATATTTGACTGTATATTAATGAGAATGCGATATTTGACTGTATATTAATGAGAATGCGATATTTGACTGTATATTATTGAGAATGAGATATTTGACTGTATATTAATGAGAATGAGATATTTGACTGTATATTATTGAGAATGAGATATTTGACTGTATAGGAGAATGCGATATTTGACTGTATATTATTGAGAATGCGATATTTGACTGTATATTAATGAGAATGCGATATTTGACTGTATATTATTGAGAATGAGATATTTGACTGTATATTAATGAGAATCAGATATTTGACTGTATATTATTGAGAATGAGATATTTGACTGTATATTAATGAGAATGAGATATTTGACTGTATATTATTGAGAATGAGATATTTGACTGTATATTATTGAGAATGAGATATTTGACTGTATATTAATGAGAATGAGATATTTGACTGTATATTAATGAGAATGAGATATTTGACTGTATATTATTGAGAATGCGATATTTGACTGTATATTATTGAGAATGCGATATTTGACTGTATATTATTGAGAATGCGATATTTGACTGTATATTAATGAGAATGCGATATTTGACTGTATATTATTGAGAATGCGATATTTGACTGCATATTATTGAGAATGCGATATTTGACTGCATATTAATGAGAATGCGATATTTGACTGCATATTAATGAGAATGCGATATTTGACTGCATATTAATGAGAATGCGATATTTGACTGTATATTATTGAGAATGCGATATTTGACTGTATATGAGAATGCGATATTTGACTGTATATTAATGAGAATGCGATATTTGACTGTATATTATTGAGAATGAGATATTTGACTGTATATTATTGAGAATGAGATATTTGACTGTATATTAATGAGAATGCGATATTTGACTGTATATTAATGAGAATGCGATATTTGACTGTATATTAATGAGAATGCGATATTTGACTGCATATTAATGAGAATGAGATATTTGACTGCATATTATTGAGAATGAGATATTTGACTATATGAGAATGCGATATTTGACTGCATATTATTGAGAATGAGATATTTGACTATATGAGAATGCGATATTTGACTGTATATTATTGAGAATGCGATATTTGACTGTATATGAGAATGCGATATTTGACTGTATATGAGAATGCGATATTTGACTGTATATTAATGAGAATGCGATATTTGACTGTATATTATTGAGAATGAGATATTTGACTGTATATTATTGAGAATGAGATATTTGACTGTATATTAATGAGAATGAGATATTTGACTGCATATTATTGAGAATGAGATATTTGACTATATGAGAATGCGATATTTGACTGTATATTATTGAGAATGCGATATTTGACTGTATATGAGAATGAGATATTTGACTGTATATTAATGAGAATGCGATATTTGACTGTATATTATTGAGAATGCGATATTTGACTGTATATTATTGAGAATGCGATATTTGACTGTATATTATTGAGAATGAGATATTTGACTGTATATTAATGAGAATGCGATATTTGACTGTATATTAATGAGAATGCGATATTTGACTGTATATTAATGAGAATGCGATATTTGACTGCATATTAATGAGAATGAGATATTTGACTGCATATTATTGAGAATGAGATATTTGACTATATGAGAATGCGATATTTGACTGTATATTATTGAGAATGCGATATTTGACTGTATATGAGAATGCGATATTTGACTGTATATGAGAATGCGATATTTGACTGTATATTAATGAGAATGCGATATTTGACTGTATATTATTGAGAATGAGATATTTGACTGTATATTATTGAGAATGAGATATTTGACTGTATATTAATGAGAATGAGATATTTGACTGTATATTAATGAGATATTTGACTGTATATTAATGAGAATGAGATATTTGACTGTATATTATTGAGAATGAGATATTTGACTGTATATTAATGAGAATGAGATATTTGACTGTATATTATTGAGAATGAGATATCTGACTGTATATGAGAATGAGATATTTGACTGTATATTAATGAGAATGCGATATTTGACTGTATATTATTGAGAATGCGATATTTGACTGTATATTATTGAGAATGCGATATTTGACTGTATATTAATGAGAATGCGATATTTGACTGCATATTATTGAGAATGCGATATTTGACTGCATATTAATGAGAATGCGATATTTGACTGCATATTAATGAGAATGCGATATTTGACTGCATATTAATGAGAATGAGATATTTGACTGCATATTATTGAGAATGAGATATTTGACTATATGAGAATGCGATATTTGACTGTATATTATTGAGAATGCGATATTTGACTCTATATGAGAATGCGATATTTGACTGTATATGAGAATGAGATATTTGACTGTATATTAATGAGAATGCGATATTTGACTGTATATTATTGAGAATGCGATATTTGACTGTATATTATTGAGAATGCGATATTTGACTGTATATTAATGAGAATGAGATATTTGACTGTATATTATTGAGAATGCGATATTTGACTGTATATTAATGAGAATGCGATATTTGACTGTATATTAATGAGAATGAGATATTTGACTGCATATTAATGAGATATTTGACTGTATATTAATGAGAATGCGATATTTGACTGTATATTAATGAGAATGCGATATTTGACTGTATATTAATGAGAATGAGATATTTGACTGTATATGAGAATGCGATATTTGACTGTATATTAATGAGAATGCGATATTTGACTGTATATTATTGAGAATGCGATATTTGACTGTATATGAGAATGCGATATTTGACTGTATATTAATGAGAATGCGATATTTGACTGTATATTAATGAGAATGCGATATTTGACTGTATATTAATGAGAATGAGATATTTGACTGTATATTATTGAGAATGCGATATTTGACTGTATATTATTGAGAATGCGATATTTGACTGTATATGAGAATGCGATATTTGACTGTATATTATTGAGAATGCGATATTTGACTGTATATGAGAATGCGATATTTGACTGTATATTATTGAGAATGAGATATTTGACTGTATATTATTGAGAATGAGATATTTGACTGTATATGAGAATGAGATATTTGACTGTATATTATTGAGAATGCGATATTTGACTGTATATTATTGAGAATGCGATATTTGACTGTATATTAATGAGAATGCGATATTTTACTGTATATTACTGAGAATGCGATATTTGACTGCATATTATTGAGAATGCGATATTTGACTGCATATTAATGAGAATGCGATATTTGACTGCATATTATTGAGAATGCGATATTTGACTGTATATGAGAATGCGATATTTGACTGTATATGAGAATGCGATATTTGACTGTATATTATTGAGAATCCGATATTTGACTGTATATTAATGAGAATGAGATATTTGACTGCATATTATTGAGAATGAGATATTTGACTGTATATTAATGAGAATGAGATATTTGACTGTATATTAATGAGAATGAGATATTTGACTGTATATGAGAATGAGATATTTGACTGTATATGAGAATGAGATATTTGACTGTATATTAATGAGAATGAGATATTTGACTGTATATTATTGAGAATGAGATATTTGACTGTATATTAATGAGAATGAGATATTTGACTGTATATTATTGAGAATGAGATATTTGACTGTATATTATTGAGAATGAGATATTTGACTGTATATTATTGAGAATGAGATATTTGATTGTATATTATTGAGAATGAGATATTTGACTGTATATGAGAATGAGATATTTGACTGTATATTATTGAGAATGAGATATTTGACTGTATATTATTGAGAATGAGATATTTGACTGTATATGAGAATGAGATATTTGACTGTATATTAATGAGAATGAGATATTTGACTGTATATGAGAATGAGATATTTGACTGTATATTATTGAGAATGAGATATTTGGCTGTATATTATTGAGAATGAGATATTTGACTGTATATGAGAATGAGATATTTGACTGTATATTAATGAGAATGAGATATTTGACTGTATATTAATGAGAATGAGATATTTGACTGTATATGAGAATGAGATATTTGACTGTATATGAGAATGAGATATTTGACTGTATATGAGAATGAGATATTTGACTGTATATGAGAATGAGATATTTGACTATATTAATGAGAATGAGATATTTGACTGTATATGAGAATGAGATATTTGACTGTATATTATTGAGAATGAGATATTTGACTGTATATTAATGAGAATGAGATATTTGACTGTATATGAGAATGAGATATTTGACTGTATATTATTGAGAATGAGATATTTGACTGTATATTATTGAGAATGAGATATTTGACTGTATATTATTGAGAATGAGATATTTGATTGTATATGAGAATGAGATATTTGACTGTATATTATTGAGAATGAGATATTTGACTGTATATGAGAATGAGATATTTGACTGTATATGAGAATGAGATATTTGACTGTATATTAATGAGAATGAGATATTTGACTGTATATTATTGAGAATGAGATATTTGATTGTATATGAGAATGAGATATTTGACTGTATATTAATGAGAATGAGATATTTGACTGTATATGAGAATGAGATATTTGACTGTATATTATTGAGAATGAGATATTTGACTGTATATTAATGAGAATGATATATTTGACTGTATATTATTGAGAATGAGATATTTGACTGTATATTATTGAGAATGAGATATTTGACTGTATATGAGAATGAGATATTTGACTGTATGTTATTGAGAATGAGATATTTGACTGTATATTATTGAGAATGAGATATTTGACTGTATATGAGAATGAGATATTTGACTGTATATGAGAATGAGATATTTCACTGTATATTATTGAGAATGAGATATTTGACTGTATATGAGAATGAGATATTTGACTGTATATGAGAATGAGATATTTGACTGTATATTATTGAGAATGAGATATTTGACTGTATATGAGAATGAGATATTTGACTGTATATTATTGAGAATGCGATATTTGACTGTATATGAGAATGAGATATTTTATTGTATATTAATGAGAATGAGATATTTTTCATACATGATTGAGAATGAGATATTTTTCATACATGATTGAGAATGAGATAATTGTATCTTACAGTAAAGAGAATTTAGGAGGTAAATGTGTTTAATTTCCAAGAAAATAATGGCACAATGCAAAGGAAAATTCTAATGGTCCCAAAAATAGGTCTAAATTTTCTCTACAATACAAAACAAAATTAGATATTTTATCTTGAGATCTGGCTCATATTTTAGCCCAAAATCTAAAGTAAATGTTGCTGTTTACAGACACTATTGAATGGACATGACTCTAAACAACATTACCATCATACATTGACTAATCAGAACAGACTTCAGACCTGTAATGTGGAGGCCATACAGTTTATTAATCATAAAGCTATGAGTGTTTTGAAAATGATAACTCTGTGTGTGTCCTGAGAGAAGGGGAACAATAGACCTCAGTGTGACATTCCAAACAATCAGCCTGAAATTATTCAAACCAGGAAACACACACACAGCTGTGACGCACAACACTGACCCACAACACACACGCTGGAAATAGACCAGGGCCTCTGGACAGCCAGAATCATTGTAGAGTCTCGGACCGAGCAAAAGTGCAACACACACACTTAGCAATCTAAACAATTGCATTTGTATATATACTGTAGCTAATTTATTTAATAGCCTAACCCAATCCCTAACACTAATAAATCGATTTTCCACCTCCCTGAATGTTCCCAAACTACACTTAAATGCACACACATAAACACATCAACGGACATTAAAGTGAGTGTGTGTGTGTGTCTGTGTATGCGAGTGTGTGTGTGAGAGAGTGAGTGAGTGTGTGGTTGTGTGTGTTTGTGAGTGAATGTGTGGTTGTGTGTGTGTGTGTGTGTGTCTGTGATTGTGTGTGTGTGTCTGTGTGTGTGTGTGTGTGTGTGAGAGAGTGTGTGTGTTCAGGTCGCCAGTAATGATCATTTAAACTCCCGCACCCATAATGAGCACCACAGGACACACCTTTTTCCCTTTAGACAGTTTTCCTTTAAACGTCAGTTTCCTTTGCTTTATTAGAAATCAGAAGGTTTGAGAGGTAAACTGGTGCTATATTTACCTCAGACTGTCTTTAAGAGGACGAGAGGAAGAACACACACATTCACACACAGACAGAGAAACATCAGCTGAATCTCATCCAAAAAATTATATTTTGCATACTGAAAATAAGGCCCATTTTAGGACTATTAAGTTTGTTGATGACATTTTCAAAACAATTAATAAAAATTACTGTAATAAAATAATACAAAATTAAAAAAAAAAAAAAAAAATTTGGCTTTTATGCAATATATATTTTCTTTTGATTTTGGGGTGAAATATGACTTCACTCAGCATTGATTGAGTATAGTAAGCAGCGAGTAAACGTTTGGTTTGACTCGTTCTTTGTGTCCAAAGACGAGATCCACACAATCTATTTGCCATTGAATAATGTCTCTTTTAATATCCAGTCAATTGTTCATCAAAGACAACATATAAACATTTAATTTACACATAGCACGGATGTGGTACAGAAGCTAATCAACTCCACTCGAGTTATTTTTAGACTATCTTTACAGAACTGCCAGTTTTCTTAAAGAGACAGTATCTGTTTTTAGCAAGTGTTCTTCAAATCTATGTAAATACTTGTAAACAATAAACATGCAACTAAATATACAGTATATATGCAATTTCAAGACACTGGATATATTGACAGAAAACATGGATTTGAACATTTTGAAAAAGTTAAAATGTGACAAATATAATGAAAAAATAAAATATATATATATATATATAATTTGTCCAATTAATTTACCTAGTTAGAATGATCCCTGTATAATTAACAGCTTTAGCTAAGATATATTTTATATATGTAGGCAAAATGGACATTATAACTGAAATACACCCAAATGAATCGATATTATATCAAAATTGGAATGAAATCTTAAGCTTGTGAACTGGATTTGAATTGGGAAATATGTATTAATACCCAGACCTAGAGTTGATTTCAAGTAGTTTGAAATGGTTGTATAAATGTGCTAGTACACATCGCTGCTCTATTAAAAGATTAATTAATGATCGTTTAGGTTCAAGGTTCTGAGATTTATTAGTAGAACTGCCTTCATGAGCAGAAATGATTTGGGTCGAGCTGATCGCCTTTTTAGAAAGAGTTTATCCTCAACTGCACACACGCGCGCGCGCACACACACACACACACACACACACACACACACACACACGCACACACGCGCACACGCACACGCACACACACGCACACGCACACACGCACACAAACTCTCACGCACGCGCACTGTATAGTTTTGTTCATGGTTTTCCAGTACAAGCACATGCATCAAGTGACATTATTTGTGTTGTTGATGTTAAAATCTACTGGAAGTTTCTCTCCCCCTTTTAACAATATAAGAGCATATTTACTTATATGAGCCCATTATTATCACGTTTGTTTCCTAATATTACATATTTATACACATATTACACAGGAGGAAATGCTCCTCATTATCATGGTTAGGTCAGTGTGCAAGTCTTTAATAACAGTAATATAATAATAAATTTATGCATTTGTGAAAAATAAATACTAGCTGAAACACATCTTGACACTTTAAGTACATCTGCCGCTGTTGATATAACATGAGGTCTAACAGATTCTACCTTTACATTATTTCATATGAAATTGAAACATTTTGTCAGAATATAACCGTTACTTTTACTCTGTAAAATCCTGAAACAAATCTGTAAAGGTGATGTGTGTAATTATTTATATTTTAACTATTTTAGTAAAGGGGCACATCGGGCTGAAAGTAGTGCATGGGGGGGGGGGGGGGGGGGGGGGGGCACACTGTATTACTTTTGAGATACAATGTTCTGCATTGATTTGGTTTTTGTATCTTTTAAGCCCAGAAATATTTGTGTTCTCAATTCTCTGAAGTGTGTCTGTGACTGTATTCTGCAACTGCCTGAAGTATTATATTCATCTATAAAGGGAGATACTTTACTATCAGGCATTACAATACTGAATAAAGGAGGAGATTATAAATGTATTTTACCATCTCTACTTCCCTGTTCATTTATTATTCACTTTCAATAATAATAATACATTTACAGAACTTTTAATGTTTGTCGCAAAGCGTGCGAGTTTACTTTGCATAAATAAAAAAATACATTTACATATTCATCTCTGGCTTGCTTTTGCTCGCATGTCAATTATGTCGAGATCTACTTTTATATTTCATTTAATGACTGAGAAGGTTTAACTGCTAAAGTAGCAGCAGCACACATCAGCAGCAGCCGCGAGAATGGACACAGAGCAGCTGTATCACACTTTCCATGAGCAGAATATCACAGATCACGGAGTTTGATCAAAGGGGAAAGCCAGATAGAAATATCACACTCGTGTGCACGGTTGCACAACATAAATTTAACATTAGGCAGAATATTTCCAATTTGCACAAGTATAAATCTCAAACAGGGGTGTTGCGTCTCTTATCTGGCAACCCTGAGCACGTTAAACGCTTGTGGCAACATTATGAAGCTGCAGACTCGGAGCCTGCATTTACAGTCCCGCACCCAGAGTCCCGCATTCTCAGACCCCTCGTTTTTCGAGACAGCACCTCCTGCTAAATGCCATTGAAAACAATAGGATGCAATATTACGGTCGCGTTTTATTTAAAGTTATCCAAATAAATATTTGCGTTCCCTGCTTTATGCATGTGCCAAAAAAACTCATTGTTTTCTCTGACTAACAAATTACCCAGTAGTTATTTTTTGAGCATAGGTCTAATGAAAGAAAATTACTGATGGAAGGGATACAATTACAGACTGAACTATCTTCTGAAAAATATTATGTGACATTATATTGCTACAATGTTTTATTTATTCAAATTCCAATTTTTCTTTCAGTTCAACCTATAATGGTCTAATTAAAATGATACCATGCTAACATTACAAAACCTGTTTTTTGATCATTTGAATGCAAAGCAAAACACAAATAAGAATAGACAAAACACCAATAATAAACAATTCTGTACTTTATTTAACGATCACCTAAACATCATCTTGCTGTAAACAGGACAAAGCAAAGAAAAAAGGAAGAAAGAATTGTATTAGTGACTTTACTCGATTGCATTAAAAAAAACTCCTCATTTATAAGTCGCTTTGGATAAAAGCGTCATGTAAAATGTAAATGTAAAAGTAAATGCATAAGGTAAATAATTACTTTCTGGTAGGCGAATGTCCCTTCTTTTTTCATTCTTTTTGCAAATCGCTCTGTCAAATTCCTCGACTTCACTAAAATAAAAGATGAATGCCATTGTCAAAAATATTGTGTAATAATAAATAATATATTTTTTTGCCAATGCAAATTACAAGCATACCTAGGGTGATAAGTAGGGCCACGGAGGAAAACCTCCTCAGCCTCCTGCCAGGATAATGCCTGCATCTCACATAGGCCATGAATGATGGCCTGTCCATATAAATAAATAAATAATATATAAAACATTGCATATATGGCAATAAAAGAAACAATCCATAGTTTTTTTAGTTTATAGTTCTATAGTAATTTATAGTTTTAGGAGAAAAGGTCCGGTAATTAAAAAAAGGTCAAACGGTAAATCTGATTAAATAATTAATGATGACATTCTTTGATATTAACACACTTAATGTATTTAATTGGTCTACTTTAATGTCAACTAATTTTAATCAATAATAATTTTTACAATGGCTTGTCTACAAAAAGTCCAAGGTTAAAGGCTAACGTATTAGCTGTCAAAATATTTTCGGGGGAAAAAGGCGAAAAAACATACATTAACGGCTCAAATTTTGTTACAAACTATCTTTATAAATATTAAATGGACTGTGTTGGTGTATCGATGAGCTATAAAGTAGTTTGATTAAAAAAAAGAAATCGAATGATTCACTAAATAAAATTGACGATACTCACGTTTCGGCTTAAGTTCTTCACATGTTTATCCGATCCAATTTGATAGGAGGCGCTGTCTCGAAAAACGAGGGGTCTGAGAATGCGGGACTCTGAGTGCGGGACTGTAGATGCAGGCTCCGAGTCTGCAGCTTCATACTACTCGCTTGTGGAGGCGCGTGACGTCCCAATGCAAGTTAACTGACATATCCAATGAAAAATAAAAACACTTTTACGATAAATGAGCCGCGGGCCGTGTGTTGCCCATGTCTGCTTTACCTGTTTACGAGATTATCAATAAATCTACGTCAGCAGTCTTAAAAGTCAATCACTTGGGCGGCCACCGAAATATCTTCAATGGGAGAACCATGGGATTGCTCTTTCCCTGCTGTCCGTGACCCAGTCCGAATAAACCAGTTGAGAAACACTGCTTTAACACACACACACACACACACACACACTCATGTCAGACCCCCTCACCTCACTTCTCTCTGACATTTTCTCTGCTGCGCACGCGCGTGCGTGTCGCAAGTTGGCGAGTCTGACAGGCAGTCGAGGAGGAAAAGAGATGCGCATGCGAGATTCCGTCTGGTTGCATTTTTTTCCTCAATACCGTTGATAAGCAAATGTACATGGTGTGATAACCGTCAAATTTCAAACAGAGGTATACCGTGAAACCGGTATACCGCCACAACCCTAGCACAGACACACACACACTCACTCACGCACGCACGCACGCACACACACACAGAGACACACACACAGAGACACACACTGACACACACACACAAACAATTACACACAGGAAAGACATTGTACAAATAAAAGTGCTGAAATTAATAGCCGTTGTGTTTTATCAGTATTACTTGTGTCATCAACGCTAATGGCGCCCCAAAACAAAACAGGTCATCTCATTGACATCTGTGATGTAAAATGATCCCAAATATTTACAGATGTGTGAAACAGGCTCAGAACAAGAATGAGATTGTTGATTCATTTGGTCGAGATCTTCAGTGTCATTATTGTTGTTGTCGAGCTTTCTAAAGGTTGTGAAATAAATCAGTAATGCGCTTCAGCCGTGGCAGGTAAACAGCCAGTACTGTGGAGTAAAAACTGATCCAAGATCTGACAGCAGTAAATCTACGGCAAACACTGCTGCATCTTTGTGGTTTCGCCCATTGGGTGGGCACCGTAGCCGCAGGGTTCCCACACTGATTTACTAATGAATCATTCACACATTCTGCATGACATTTCAACCAATTAACAGCAAAACCTGCTAAATATTTTGTTTACAAATCGAATACGTCTTTGGCAAGCAAGTTCTCCTCAACACAAGCTCTAAGCAAGAGCAATAAAAAATAAAAAGAATTGCAAACATTCAAAGAGGTTTCAAACTCTACCCAGGTCTGCTACTGCTCAAACAAATAGTGTCCCATCTGAAACTCAAGTCAAGGGTTGAGCTACTGTTGTTCGGTCCGACCCACTCAATCAAACAGACTGCAGTAACATGGTGCCACGAATGGTGCAGAAATTCCCACTTTAATGTTGTGTCACTCACCAGCGTACATGTGGAAGGTCAGTCTCTCAATGAGTTTCAGCACAGTTCCAGCTTTGATGATGGGAATGCCAGACTTGGACTGAACGTTCTCCTCAAATACAACATTCTCCTCCGAGTCGGGCTCGGCGAAGTGGTACACTTCTGCTCCTGGAAGCCTCATCTGCTCTTCCTTCTCCTCCTGAAGCATGGCCGTGTCGAGCATGCGCTCCAGCGTGGAGCGATACTGCATTGAGATCAGCGCCGCCATCCAGCCGTTCTTCTCCTCCGCTGATTTTGCAGCAAACACCACACTGTTCCCATCCTTCAGAATGATCTCAAACGCGTGACGGTACTCGCCCTCTTTATCATCCTTATCGTTTATCTGGACCTGATGGAGAACACAGGGGCTCATTACTCACTCAATCCATGAACAAATCCATCCCTCAAAAACCCATAACTCCACTTCATCCATCCATACATCCATCATATAAATACCTCCATCCATCTATCAATTGCTCCATCATCCATCCTCTATCAAAGAATCCATCCATCCAAAAACCCATAACTCAGCTTCATCAATCCATCGGTTCATCCATTAATCAATCAATCCATCATCTATCCATCTATAAATCCACCAATAACACCATCCATCCATCCATCCATAAATCCACCAATAACATCCATTAATAACACCATCCATCCTTCAATAACCCCATTTATTCAACCAACCATCCATCCATCCATCCATTAATAACTCCATTAATAACTCCATTAATAACTCCACCATTTATCCATCCATCTATCTATCATCCATCCATAAATCCACCAATAACATCCATTAATAACTCCATCCATCCTTCAATAACCCCATTTATTCAACCAACCATCCATCAATAACTCCATCAATAACTCCATTAATAACTCCATCCATCCTTCAATAGTTCCATGTATTCATCCATCCATCAGTCCATCAATAAACCCATCATCCATCAATTAATCCATCCATCCATGAATAACTCCATTAATAACTCCATCTATCATCAATAAATCCGTTATCCATCCATCCATCCATCCACACATAACTCCATCCATATGTAATGATACATACATTTCATGATATGAAAGCGGCGCCCACAAAATGTTTTTGCTTAAACGTATTCAATGATTCAACATAAATGTACTTTAAATATTGACACAACAGTGTCTGACATTGGCAACATGAAGCAGAGCTCTAAGTAACTTCAACATCAGCACTGCTTTTATTTTGTTCGATTATAATGAGACAAACTAAAATAAAAATCACAATTTTCATGTTTTTCTTTAGAAAAGATTAGTATGTCTAAGGATGCACCTATATGGAGTTTATAGGCCAATACCAATAACCGATAATTAATTGCTCGTTGCGGTTGATCCCGTTAACCGATACTTAAAAAAAAAGTTCACATTTTTAACCCTTTAACCTGGAACCCCAAGCGAATTCATTCCAAGCTTCTCATCTGAAGAATGTGTCATTTAAAAGAGTTTGGACTGACAGCGATCTGCAAACAGAATATGGTAAATGGGACGTTGGTACTTATAGCAGATGACTAAAACCAGCCCCAAAACATCAGAAGGTGCAGAGATGTTGAATATCACAGAGCGACATGAGCTTGTCTGTCACACAGAGACGTTGTGTATGCACACACACACACACACACACGCTGTCCTTGAGGCTGCCCGAGTCTCTGCCTGAAGAAGCCGCAAGCAGTCAGAGAGAATATCGGCAGTAATTCCACTATCGGCACGGTAATAATATTTAGATTTTCCCGGTTATCAACCAATAATTCATCGCCACCAATATATCATGCATCCCTAGTTTGTCTGCATTCAAGAAAACAATAAACTCCTTTCAATTAACACAGTTCTCTTTATCTTGAGGAACCTGATCTCTGGATGTTCAATAATCCAGTGTTATAGCGGTTTGAGCAAAAACTGATCGGCAGATGTCATTTGTTTGCCCTCTTCCCCCGACTTACTTGGCATGTAAAAACCTTTCCCGCCATTCTTACTGGCTTATCCAATGGTTACATTTACATTTCGACATCAAAAGCAGAAAATAATTATTCAGATGTGGTAGTCAGCATCAATACTCGCTCCCCCCCCCACTCATCTCCTCACCCACCTTCCTCATGAAGAACTTCTCTTTGAGTCGGTACTCCGCTGCACTGGCTCCTGGTAATCGTGGCTGGCCGTGGTTGGACTTGCAGCAGATCATCAGGCCATCGAACAAGAAGATGTGCCGCTCGTGTTTGGCGCCCACCCTGGTGAGCGTTCCCTCCATGATGAACTCGTTGCAGCACTGGCCGATGTCTTTCCCCTCCCAACCGTCAATGTTCCTCTGAATCTCATTCATCTTCTTGATGGCCAGATGCTTCCCCTTCATCTGCTGACTGTAGAAGCGGCACGCCGACTCGCTGCAACACAACACAGACTTCAAAAAGTGAGAAGAACATCAGTGCAATGTTCAAAAATGAAGAACAGAAGGAGAACTTAAAGAAAAATAACAAGACCAATTTAAAGTTAAGGGTCCAGTCGTTGGAGGGGGAGCTTACGAGACGGAAAATAATGGACTCAATACCTCATTCAAACGTTATTCAGAGGACCAGAAGTACAGCAGCACAATACTGGCTTTCACTACAGCGATTGGGACTCAACCAGTCCTGGAAGTTCACAACCGCCCTTCAGGACCTGAAGGAAACCCGCTTCTACACTATCAGATTGATTCAAGTTCTAACCGGTTGATCTTGTGAGGAGAAATGATGTGTTTGAAGATGTAAACGCTGATTGTCTATATTATGTATTGTCTTTTCAGTCTTTTAATGCCAACTCATCAAAACAGACAGATGAAGTTTGCAGTGCTCCCATATTTAGGAGAACTCTTATTTCAGTGCGCTTGTGGGGACACGAGCACACGCGTGTCACTTCACAGCAGATGATGAAGGCTATAGAAATACACCAATTAACCAGACAACAACACAACTCTAACAATAACAACAATATTCAATAAACAACAAATCAAAGCATGAGGGAAATCAAATGGAAACTCGTCAAAACGAAGACAAAAGACTTTGAGCATGAATATCCATGATCACTGTAACTCAACACGAGAGCAATGTTTAGCTCTTGGAATATTTGAGCTTTTCCAGGTTTTCCATGACTGTGGGAACTCTGCTATTAATACTTGAGGGGCAACTGTACTTGCTCTAACAATGCAATGCATCTTCATTTGACAAACCTCATTATCGTTAGCGGAAACAGAGTTTGTCAAAACAAGAAGAACGGTTCTACGCAAACTATTCCAACTCCAAAATTGATCATTTTTAGAGGCGTTCGAAAAGATCGTATTGAATTTCTATCCACCGCAGCTCACAACAACAAGCCGCCGCAGCCAGTCGGGTCTTTGTTCTGCTTTAAACACACAGGAAGAGAATTCATAACTCGCAAACACAGTGTTCAATAAAGCCTCTGTGAATGTAAGGTGAATAACACACATACCGTAAGATCAGCCATCCTTTCCCCATATAAGAACAAATAAAACTACAACTACAAACTACAAACAAATGGACAAAAACGAGGTCGTATAGACGTCAGATCTGCATTATTGATCATCTTCACAGCATCTCTACACTCCGAGTGATGAACAGAAAACAGCGAGGTGCTGAAGCACAGTTCAGTACAGTTAAACTCTCTCTCTCTCTCTCTCTGTGTGTGTGTGTGTGAGTGTTTAGAGAACAATACTAGCCGGGCGGCACAAACCCTGACGCAACAGACCCCAAACCCCCCTGTCCCGCTCAGTGGCTATTTTAGGGTCAGAGGGAAACACATGCTGATGGGTGGAGCAGCTCAGGACTCTGTGTGTGTGTGTGTGTGTGTGTGAGAGAGAGTGTGTGTGTGTGTGAGAGAGAGTGTGTGTGTGTGTGTGTGTGTGAGAGAGAGAGTGTGTGTGTGTGTGTGAGAGAGAGAGTGTGTGTGTGTGTGTGTGTGTGAGAGAGTGTGTGTGTGTGTGTGTGTGTGTGAGAGAGTGTGTGTGTGTGTGTGTGTGTGTGAGAGAGTGTGTGTATGTGTGTGAGAGAGTGTGTGTGTGTGTGTGTGTGTGTGTGTGAGAGAGTGTGTGTGTGTGTGTGTGTGTGTGAGAGAGTGTGTGTGTGTGTGTGTGTGTGAGAGAGTGTGTGTGTGTGTATGTGTGTGCGTATGTGTGTGTGTATACCAGACAAAAGTTCAGACACACTTGACTGAATTATATTTCTCATGATTTTAAACATCTTTTGATCTAAAGGCCTTTAATGCATAAGCGCTTGCAGTAGAGATTGGGCATGAGTACACGGTGTGTATATGTGTGTGTACCTGAGTCGTCTCTTGGCCAGACTCTTGGAGCAGATTCTCTCCATGCTGCTCTGTAGGTTCAGCAGCGCTGTGATGGCCTGTTTCAAACACTCTTTATCCTCCTCATCCTCACTCTTCTCCTCCAGTTGCTGTGGAGCCAAGAGGAGAAACAATGAGCAGTGAGGGGCAGGTATCTGAACATTTATAAAGTTTCACATATATACTGTCACAGTAACTATACTTGAACCATGATATTTAGTGGTAAAACCATAGTGATAACACAGAAAAACCAAACCTATAGAAATAAAAACCAATCATTCATGGTTAATCGTATTGTAGTAACACTATACTTCATTTGTGGTACATGCTTCTGCAAAAATGGTTGCAGGATTATTATAACTGGAATATTTTTTCGTAAGGTCATGTTTATTTTGGTGGAAAACCATGATTTTTAGAAAATATACTATTCCAGTATATATTCCAAATATAACCAAAACCCTGCACGCCAAAGAAACCAAAATGAGCTTTATTGAGAGCAGAAACGATTGTCAAACAACAGCAGCACAACAGCGCCCTCAACTGACAACTGTTATGAACAACATGGCATAAAAATGGCATTAAGCCTCAATAATTCACTGCAGCTGCAACACTATGAGAACACACAACATGACTGACAGGCAGAAAGCATCAGACACCGCGGACACAGATGTGGTTAATAAGTGATTTAATGACAATAAAATCATGTTCACACACATATTGTTCATGTCTTGTGTCTATACTTGTGAAACAGTATTTTAATGTGTACAGATTAAACCCCATTGACTTGCATTGGAAGTGTCTCACACACACACACACACACACACACAGATTAAACCCCATTGACTTGCATTGGAAGTGTCTCACATGAACACACACACACACACAAACATACACACATTAAACCCCATTGACTTGCATTGGAAGTGTCTCACACACACACACACACACATTAAACCCCATTGACTTGCATTTGAAGTGTCACACACACACACACACACACACACACACACACACACACACACACACACACATTAAACCCCATTGACTTGCATTGGAAGTGTCACACACACACACAGATTAAACCCCATTGACTTGCATTGGAAGTGTCTCACAGGAACACACACACACACACACACACACACACACACAGATTAAACCCCATTGACTTGCATTGGAAGTGTCTCACTGGAACACACACACACACACACACACACACACACACACACACACACACACACACACACAGATTAAACCCCATTGACTTGCATTGGAAGTGTCTCACAGGAACACACATTTGTGCTGTTTTAAAGAAATGTTAATTAACATTATGCTACAAATGCTGTTGATTGAGCTGAACTTGTATTGAACCCGGAATATTCCTTTAACCATGATGTTACTATAGTAAAATTGTAGTAAACATGTTTTGATTATATTATTGTTTTGGTTTTTGTGTATTATTACTACAGTTTTACCACAAATATCATGGTCAAATACGGTTAGTGTAGTATAGAATGGACATTTTGTGGCTACTATGGTTTTACTCTAAATAGAAGAGTTCAACTGTGGTTTCTATAAGGGAACCCAAAACCTATTGCCAAGGAACATAAAACTATTTCAGAAAATACGTTCCCTTTAAAGGACTCCTTTGATTATTGAACGTTTTTCGAAACCCATTTTAAATCCAATGTATATCTGATGTATTTTGGTCATTGTGTTGCATCTTGCACTGTTTTTTCAGCAAAGTGCCCTGAGTGTTGCATTTAAGATGGCGTGTCAAGTTAAAAGAAATACATTTAAAACCATTTAATAAGAACACAATCTATGTAAAGAGCCCAAAGAAAAGCAGGAGATTAGGATTAGATCAGATCAAAAACAGACAAATTATTCAAGGTTTCCTTAAGAATAATTAATCGACTAGTTATTCAGACTAGAGGTCGACCGATAGTGGATTTTGCGAATTTATTGAATGTTTCATAGTCTTTCCGTATTGTGACGGGCACAGACATAGATGCTGCAAAAGTCCACAATGAGTAAAATCTCAGATGCATGTTTGTTGTGCGACCGAAAATCCCAATAATAACCCAAAAAATGAAGATCACAGGGAAACATGGAGTTAAATACAAATAAATATCAGCATCTATCAGTGGTTCAAAAAAGCAACTATCTGCACCGATTAACCAGTAAATCTGATATATCTGTTTGACCCCTAGTTCAGACAACCCCTCAACAAGAAGGCGATTTTGAAAATATGTAGTTTTGCACCCCCCCTTCAAACTATCCAGCTGCATGACTTCAGGACATTATATTTATTTATATTTGAGTTTATGATGTGATCTGAAGTCCTCTCGTACACTTCCATGACACAGCTGCTTCAGTATGAAAGGGGGGTCTGTACACCGCTTTACTGCAGTACTCAAGGACCTTCAGCCAGATAATTGCTCATTTATGCTCCACAAATCCCCCTGAAAGAATCCCGAAAGCAGCTTAGATCTGCTGGGAATGCTGGAGCTGAAGAAACCGCAGTAAAGCTCAGTGCACATGTGACTAACGACTGAACTGATCCTACAGAAACAACACGAGCAACTTCACAGAAAACACTGCAGCAACAGACCAAATCAGGCTGATTTCCTTCAATTATCACTCAGTGTTCATTTGTCTACAGAAGTCATTTCACGAGTTTAAGCTTTTAGATCAAAAGTGTCTATCCAACCTTTTCAGTGCTAGCATAACTCAAGTATAGTGCTGCATTGTGGGAAGGGAACTGCTGATGACACTCGCCTTTAAAATCTCAAAGTAATGAAGACAGTGGTACACAGGTGTGAGCAGTAACCGTGGTAACACATACTGCACCGCCTCTTTGAAACCTTCGCAGATGGACTGAAGAAACAGAGAGAGACATCACAACATCAAAACTGGGATTATAGATGCAACATCATCTCAGCAGTTTATTGGGCAAAATTTACACACTAATCACAAATAAACGTAAAACACTCATTCCTGAAATGACCTCTGACCTGCAGGTAAATGGACGCTCCGGGTTTGGAGAGCTGACTCAGGAAGTGATCATGGAAGCCGCTGCGTAGGATGTCCTGCGAGTACGTCTCGTAGGGGTCAAAGGCCAGCTCCTGAAAATGGCCAACACCCGTGAGTTAATAAATGACCCGCGGCACACCCTGCCGTGACCTGTATTGTTACACCGCGAGCAAAAACAAGAGTCTGCGTGTTTGAAACGACACGGGGGTCAGACAGTGTAAAGTGTGAAGGCAAAGGGAGGGACTCACAAACTGAAGTCCATGGAAACACTACACTTGTATTATGGGATGTTGCCTATATGTGCCAAATATAAAAACAGTCTGTTGTCATTAAAGTGTCAAACACAAACACATTACAACAGTGTTTGACAGCCTCTTTCTAAAAGGGTTGTGCAATATCACTGTAGAATATAGTATCTCTTAATACTGATGTATTTGCTTAAAAACGGCTTAAAATGGTGAATTGTAAAAGAGTCGCTCTTCAGCACTTCTGATGTACACACCTGCATCTCATGCGGACATCATTATTACCATTCAACTGTACTCTAACACTACAGTTACAATTTAAATAGTTGTAATCAGAATAATTACTTTCAAAAAGTACTTTGATAGAGATTACTTTGATTGTAATTTGAGTCTATTCAGTTTCTGTAAAACATGTATCCATATAAATGACCCAAACAGCGGTGAAACAATTATGATGTGTTATGATTAATGAACTTCTCCTTTGAGAACAGGGCAAAGTAGTATGGCAGAAATCTTATTCTTGATGAGAAAAATCCTTAAAATAAAAAATAGTCTAAATATCTAAAGTAATGTTTCTTGTTTAAAGTGAATTTTGTTTTACTGTACTGGCAGATTTGTTTTCACTTGTTATTAACTTATTTTCTTTAAGTAATCTAATGGAGTAAGTTACAAATTACATTTTACACCATGTAATCTGTAGTGTATTACATTTTAAAAGTAACCCTCCCAACTCTAATTATAATGTCCATTTTGCTCATATATAATCTGGAAGAAATTCCCTTTCAACAAATACTGTTATTTATTAAACAGGTGACCTTCTAACCTAGTAAATTACATACATAGTATGTGAACCCTTTGGAATCAGCTGGTTTTCTGCATTAATTGGTTATTACATGTGATCTCATCTTCATCAAAGTCACAGGTATAGACAAACACAATGTGCTTAATTTGCACATCCCATTAAACTTTTACAGTGCTGTGGAAAAAGTATGTGAACCCATAGGCTAATGATGTCAACAAAAGCTAATTAGAGTCAGGAGTTGGCAAACCTGGCATCCAATTAATTAACGAGATTGTAGGTGTGGGTTTAACTTATAAAAAGCACTCAAACATTTTGAGTTTGCTATTCACAAGAAGCATCTGCTGATGTGGACCATGACTCACAGAAAAGAGATCTCAGAAGACCTACAATCAAGAATTGTTGCTTTGAATAAAGCTGGAAATGGTTACAAAGTTACCTGGAAGAGTTAAGATATTCATCTGTCCACAGTGAGACAAACTGTCTATAAATGGAGGTGATTTAGTACTATAGGTACTCTCACTAGAAGTGGCCGTTAGATATTCATCTGTCCACAGTTAGACAAACTGTCTATAAATGGAGGTGATTTAGTACTATAGGTACTCTCACTAGAAGTGGCCGTTAGATATTCATCTGTCCACAGTTAGACAAACTGTCAATAAATGGAGATGATTTAGTACTATAGGTACTCTCACTAGAAGTGGCCGTTAGATATTCATCTGTCCACAGTTAGACAAACTGTCAATAAATGGAGATGATTTAGTACTATAGGTACTCTCACTAGAAGTGGCCGTTAGATATTCATCTGTCCACAGTTAGACAAACTGTCTATAAATGGAGGTGATTTAGTACTATAGGTACTCGCGCTAGAAGTGGCCGTTAGATATTCATCTGTCCACAGTTAGACAAACTGTCTTTAAATGGAGACGATTTAGTACTATAGGTACTCGCGCTAGAAGTGGCCGTTAGATATTCATCTGTCCACAGTTAGACAAACTGTCTTTAAATGGAGGTGATTTAGTACTATAGGTACTCTCACTAGAAGTGGCCGTTAGATATTCATCTGTCCACAGTTAGACAAACTGTCTTTAAATGGAGACGATTTAGTACTATAGGTACTCGCGCTAGAAGTGGCCGTTAGATATTCATCTGTCCACAGTTAGACAAACTGTCTTTAAATGGAGACGATTTAGTACTATAGGTACTCTCACTAGAAGTGGCCGTTAGATATTCATCTGTCCACAGTGAGACAAACTGTCTATAAATGGAGATGATTTAGTACTATAGGTACTCGCGCTAGAAGTGGCCGTTAGATATTCATCTGTCCACAGTTAGACAAACTGTCTATAAATGGAGATGATTTAGTACTATAGGTACTCTCACTAGAAGTGGCCGTCCAGCCAAGATGACTCAAAGGACACACCGCAGAATGCTCAATGAGGAAAAGAAGAACCCTAGAGTGACAGATAAAGACTTGAAGGAATCATTGGAACTGGTTAACATCTGTTCATGAGTCTACTGTACAGAAAACATGAAACAGGTATGGTGTTCATGGCAGGACATCATGAAGGAAGCTGCTGCTTTCCAATAAAAACATTGCTGCATGACCTGACACTCCACAATTATACTGGGAAAATGTTTTGTGGACTGATGAAACTAAGGTTGAATTGTTTGGGAAGAACATACTGCACTACGTATGATGTAAAATGGGCACCTCATACCAACATGAAAGCATCATCCCAACGGTGATGTACAGTGGAGGGAGCATCGTGATTTGGGGCTGTTTTGCTGCTTCGTGGTCTGGACCGCTTGCCATCATCAAGATAAAAATATATTCCCAAGTTTATCAAGATATCCTACAGGATAATATCAGGCTGTCTGTGTGCCAGCTGAAGCTCAGTAGAAGTTGGGTGATGCAGCAGGAAAATAGTCTAGTTTCCATCCACCTTTCACGCTATTTTGATATCGAAAAAGTGAAAATGAGAAAAATTAAATGGCAACATTTGCCGCCTTCTGTCCGTTTCCATTCAAATGGCATTTTATGGATGAAAATGGCGTGCGTGATGACGTCATGCCTAAAACACTGTTGCGTAAGTTTTGGTTTAGCGCAACAGAAATCTGCCCTTAAGTGTTTCCATTCAGAAATGTGTTTCACTAATTCGTCTCCCCTAATTATTTTCCTCTGAAGTTTGGGTAAAATGGGGAGATTATTGAGGCAATTCATTAAAATTAGCCAGTTTACTGTCATTTTAATTAACAAATTAAAGCAATCAGAAGAGGAGGAACTGCACTCAAAAGGGAGCAGCTGCCCTTCTGATAGGACTGTAATATCGGTCCTGATGTTGCACCTATCACAGGTTGGCACTGGTTCCGACCCGAAAGCGGACTGTCATGGTCCTGTTCAAGCTGTAACCTGCAGCATGTATTGAAGAATCTTTCAGTCTCAGTATCAGGATCATCATGGATGTGTTTATGATGTGTGACAGATATTAAAGAAACATTGATGCGTGTAATATCAGTGTTACATATATGATACATTCCTCATTCAATCATCTAATCATCACCATCACAACTGCATCATGTCCCGCACATTTCTCCAGTGACTTTTAATCACCAACTGAACTTGATCATCATCTCAAATTTATTTTAGCTTCAAAATGCAAATTTATATTTTCTGAAGAAGCAGTAAATGCGATCTGAGGTAAAGAGGGTTAAAAAGAAAATGTTCAAATGTTCAAAAATTAATTTTCTGAAAGTGAACTCATTGGACAATAGTTCTGATAGTTTATATTCTTGAAAAGTGCAGAACTTTCTGAAAACATCATTCAGCCGACTGAAAAATGAGAAAAGGCATATATATATATATATATATTTTTTTTTTTTTAAATTTATTTATTTATTTATTTTTTTTAATTTAATTGAATGCTTTTTTTCGTGTGGAATGACCTCAAGCGAGCCGTTCACACCAGATATCTGAAGAATATGTCTGATCTGAAGCAGTTCTGTGAGGACGAATTATCCAGAATTCCTTCTGAACGTTGTGCAGGTTTAATCCGCAGATACCGGAAACACTTGATTGAGGTTATTGATGCCAAAGAAGGATCAACCAGTTATTAAATCCAAGGGTTCACTTACTTTTTCCACAGCACTGTCAATGTTTAATGGGATGTTCAATAAAGACATGAAAGATTATAATTGTGTGTGTGTGTTGTTATCTTAAGCACATTGTGTTTGTCTATACTTGTGACTTTGATGAAGATGAGATCACATTTAATGACCAATTAATGCAGAAAACCAGCTGATTCCAAAGGGTTCACATACTTTTTCTTGCCACTGTATAAATTGTAACCTTTTTATCCTATCATTAGTTTTTCATCAATTTGGTCATATTTTAGGCTTCAAAAACATATACCTAAAAATGCATGTATTCCATCAATAAATATGGTCTTAAAATTGCATATACGTACACTGATGTATTGATATGTTTATTGTTTACAGACCCAATTTATCCTAATTACAAGTATTTACTTTAATATATAAAACACATGCTAAAGTAGATACAATATACAATCTTTTTCATTAATTATTGGGAGCTTTTGTGGGGTGTTTTCTATCAAATGAAACCAATATTTCACCATTTTAGTCCACCGCACGTGTGTAAGGTGAGATGTTAGATTTAGGTGAGAAAAATGCATGCAAACAAAATATGCAGCAGAGCCGAAGAGGTAAAACATAAATCTGTCAGGAGCTGCTTGATTCGATGATGTGTTAATGACATCTCACCTCAGCGAGGTCTTCAAAACAGCTGCCCACCAGCGGATGAGGACTTCCTTCATCGGTCATCTCCACCGTATCTTCAATCAAGCCCAGCAGCTTCACCGTCACTTCGTGAATGTCCACAATACGACTGAAGATGTTCTCCACGTCCTACAGACACAGAGAGCAGTTCTGAGCATCTGAAGGCTGAGAAAGAGGGGTATGACGATGAGGAAGATCCTGATGACTCACGTGAGGGGAGAAGAGCATGGTGTTTGATGCGAACGGCTCGCGGAACACTCTGATGATGACGTTGAGATCTCGCAAATACTGTCGCACGTCGGCCATGAACGTTTTCACCAGGTCATAATATGTCTGTTCTTCAGATGCCGACGGTTCCTCGTCCATGAGAGGAAATACACTGATGTCCTCCTCAACTTGATGGAACATGTCCATCAACACCTGTAATTCACAACAGGGGCATTTTTGCACCAACATTTTGAATTTCTGAGGCAATTTTGCTCCAAGCCCCCTTATTTTAGTCCCTGGTTAGTACTGTAATTAATAATGGGACGTGAGTTTTCATGCGGTACATTTGTAAACTCTGTTAACATTCTAATTTGCATATTCATGAGATTAACCCTTGCACACTTATCAATAGAGAACCCCGTTCCATCTGTTCAGGTCAAATTTGACACGAAACATCAAATGTGGAACCCCAATTGTTTTTAAAGGCAAGACAAGTTTATTTACAGTATATAGCACACACAAGAAATAAGAATAGATGCATTTAATAAACTAATTTAAAGAAAAAGAATACAGAAATAATGATGCAGTGCAATCAGTAAGTGCACAGAGAGTAAATGCAGTTAAACAGAAGTGTTTTCAGTCTGGACTTGTAAGTGGCTACTGTTGGGGCACATCTGACCTCTTCTGGAAGCTGGTGCCAGCTGCAGGTGGTATAGTAGCTAAACGCTGTCTCGCTTGGTATTTCTAATGATCTTGAGAGGTCTGTTGGGTTTATATTCAACAAGCATATTGAGTGATTTAAAAACGAGTGATAGTACCTTAAAATCAATTCTAAATGTAACTGGAAGCCAGAGTAAAGACCTGAGGACGGGACGCTGAACAGGAGTGGTGCAAGAATTGAGCCATATGGGACTCACATGTCATGGATGTCCACTCAGATTCATGTTCACATAGTAACCCCTCCCATCTAGATATGACCTGAACCAGCTGAGGACCGTCCCAAAGAGCCCTACCCAGTTAGAAATATAACAATATCTTCACTAAAATAAAAACAGTACTAATAAATGATATTTTTTACTTGACCTATAAATTACTTAAGAATTCCATTCATGTTCATATAAAATAAGCAAATATTTTGTTATCTGCACTTCTATATAAACCTTCAGTTCAGTACACTGAAGATTGTCAAAACATCCAAATATGTCATGCATTGTGGTCTCTGGTGACATCTGCTTGAATAACAATAATAATGACATGAAATGACAACAATGGCCAGTAGGTGGCTCCAGTGCTGCATTTACAGGCTGAATCTCTATAAGATTATGTAACAACAAACAGATTTGGCTCCATTTCATTAGTGTGCAAAGTGCAGAGCAACGCGTTACGGCCTTGCGCAACGTCAAATTTCATGCCCGAGCAAAGCGCAAATGGGCATGGGTGGGAGTGTTTGCACAAACTGTGAGTCTATTGTAAGTAAATGAAGTGGCGCAAAGCGCAATTTGATATTTTTCTAAGAATTTAGAAAATTTTTCAATATCACGTTTTAAAAGGCCGAAACATACTTCACGCAAGTACACAAAGGCAGACGCGAGAGCCTGGCCAAGGCATGGACCCATTGTACATACATTACGTGTGCTCTGGTGCAGGGTTCGAAATGACTTAGGACTCTTGGGGGGTCCCCTAAAATTTAATTATTAAATTATTAAAAATTCTGAAGACTACCTTGCTACACTATATACTGTAGGCAAAATTATATGGACCAATGTTGAAGGTGGGATAATGGTCTTGGGATGTTTTTCATGGTTTGGGCTAGTGGGGCCTGGAGAAGTGGCTATAATCTAACAGGTAACCCTCTAACTCTGGAGCAACAAAGTTACAGCACCTTATATAAATCTAATCCCTGACATGACAAAGTGAATAACAGGTCATTCTGTCCTTGAGCAAGGAAGTTAACTCTAAATCCACCAGTACATACTCATTCATGCTCAAATCACATTCACTTTAATCAACTCACAGACTTGAATTAAGTCCTGGTTATCTTTCATAATCACTGACTGGACAATTAGATTGTTAAGATAGCTTTGATTAACTAACTTAGTCTAGCTGCTAGGTCTGCTGTTAGCTGGCAGATCATTTGGCTTCATACACATACAGCTAGCAAGAAACGTTGACAAACGTACTCTTCTAATCATTACACTTGGTATCTAGTTAAATGCAACTTTTGATATAGAAACTCGAACTCCTAATATTTTACTATAAGCAATTATTATGGAAATATAAACATAATCGAAGCACTTTCAGGATTTTCATTCAGGAGGTTTCGTTTTGCCGCGTTCAGCTACAGTACGTCACGTGTCTGCGGGAGCGTCGCCACAACAACAATCAGTGACACTGTATAGGAAATCACTCGGCTAATAGCTGCCCTGATTGCTGCCTCGCGCTAGGAAATAAATTAATTACTGTTATAAATATAAAACGTCACTAAAAACCTATAATTTTCACAATCATTTTTAATGTTAAAATATATTTGTCGGGGACCCCCCAAAATCCAAAAATAAATTCTTATGGGGGGTCCGTAATGACTTATGGGGGGTCCGGGACCCCCCCAGACCCCCCTCATTTCGAACCCTGCTCTGGTGGTTACAAACCTCAGACCACAAGGGGCAATAGATTTTTTTAGGCATGACCATGAAACCAGTGCTGTGTCCAAAACCTGTATATTGAGACAGGATGAAAATAAGGTGCTTTTCAAACTGTTTGGAGATCAGTTTCCTTAAGAGTTCCATTCATTCAAAACAGCTGCCAGTAAAGCCATTAACTGATTTGGCAGCAGGTCAGCTGCCTACATTTTCAGATGCAACCCGGATGTGGTAGATGAGTCGATAGTTGAGGAAACACGAGTGAATAACTGCGTCCGTAAACACCGGCGAGTAACTGCGTCCGTAAACACCGGCGAGTAACTGCGTCCGTAAACACCGGCGAATAACTGCGTCAGTAAACACCGGCGAGTAACTGCGTCAGTAAACACCAGCGAATAACTGCGTCTGTAAACACCAGCGAATAACTGCGTCTGTAAACACCAGCGAATAACTGCGTCTGTAAACACCAGCGAATAACTGCGTCTGTAAACACCAGCGAATAACTGCGTCTGTAAACACCAGCGAATAACTGCGTCAGTAAACACGAGCGAATAACTGCGTCAGTAAACACCAGCGAATAACTGCGTCAGTAAACACGAGCGAATAACTGCGTCAGTAAGCACGAGCGAATAACTGCGTCAGTAAGCACGAGCGAATAACTGCGTCAGTAAGCACGAGCGAATAACTGCGTCAGTAAACACCAGCGAATAACTGCGTCAGTAAGCACGAGCGAATAACTGCGTCAGTAAGCACGAGCGAATAACTGCGTCAGTAAGCACCAGCGAATAACTGCGTCAGTAAACACCAGCGAATAACTGCGTCAGTAAACACGAGCGAATAACTGCGTCAGTAAACACGAGCGAATAACTGCGTCAGTAAACACCAGCGAATAACTGCGTCAGTAAACACCAGCGAATAACTGCGTCAGTAAACACCAGCGAATAACTGCGTCAGTAAACACCAGCGAATAACTGCGTCAGTAAACACGAGCGAATAACTGCGTCAGTAAACACCAGCGAATAACTGCGTCAGTAAACACGAGCGAATAACTGCGTCAGTAAACACGAGCGAATAACTGCGTCAGTAAACACCAGCGAATAACTGCGTCAGTAAACACCAGTGAATAACTGCGTCAGTAAACACCAGCGAATAACTGCGTCAGTAAACACGAGCGAATAACTGCGTCAGTAAACACGAGCGAATAACTGCGTCAGTAAACACCAGCGAATAACTGCGTCAGTAAACACCAGTGAATAACTGCGTCAGTAAACACCAGCGAATAACTGCGTCAGTAAGCACGAGCGAATAACTGCGTCAGTAAACACCAGCGAATAACTGCGTCAGTAAACACCAGCGAATAACTGCGTCAGTAAACACCAGTGAATAACTGCGTCAGTAAACACCAGCGAATAACTGCGTCAGTAAACACGAGCGAATAACTGCGTCAGTAAACACGAGCGAATAACTGCGTCAGTAAACACCAGCGAATAACTGCGTCAGTAAACACGAGCGAATAACTGCGTCAGTAAACACCAGCGAATAACTGCGTCAGTAAACACCAGCGAATAACTGCGTCAGTAAACACCAGCGAATAACTGCGTCAGTAAACACCAGTGAATAACTGCGTCAGTAAACACGAGCGAATAACTGCGTCAGTAAACACCAGCGAATAACTGCGTCAGTAAACACGAGCGAATAACTGCGTCAGTAAACACGAGCGAATAACTGCGTCAGTAAACACCAGCGAATAACTGCGTCAGTAAACACGAGCGAATAACTGCGTCAGTAAACACCAGCGAATAACTGCGTCAGTAAGCACGAGCGAATAACTGCGTCAGTAAACACCAGCGAATAACTGCGTCAGTAAGCACGAGCGAATAACTGCGTCAGTAAGCACGAGCGAATAACTGCGTCAGTAAACACCAGCGAATAACTGCGTCAGTAAACACCAGCGAATAACTGCGTCAGTAAACACCAGCGAATAACTGCATCAGTAAACACCAGCGAATAACTGCGTCAGTAAACACCAGCGAATAACTGCGTCAGTAAACACCAGCGAATAACTGCGTCAGTAAGCACGAGCGAATAACTGCGTCAGTAAACACGAGCGAATAAACTCATTCAAAACGTTTTACTTCTCATCTCATTTGTTCACTCTGGAGAGTAAATCATAATTAAAACTGACAGCTGCAAAGATTCATACATCTGCAACAGCAGAATCTATAAAATATATATTTAAATCCTCCGGTAACACTTGATTGTGATTGGCCCATTCTGAACAGCGCTGCCAAAAGTAACAGGTGTCACGTGACTAGTGATGGAAAGTCCGACTGATTTCTGTGAACCGGTTCAAAAACTGATTCAGCAGTTCTTTTACATCATCATGTAATGACGTCTCTAGCACATAGTTATAACATCCGCAGTCGTGGTTTCCACACTTAAATAAAGCCATATGTGAACGCATATTGCTGATTATTACTTTTATTCAATGAAGTTATAATAATAATGGTGTTTATGATCAGCGTTTCATTCTGTGATCATGCATGTTGAATTTGTCTGATATTGATGACATCTAAGTTCCTACATTACAGTTTTGCACCTAAAGCACCCAATACAGACACTGATGCACAAACGCGGAATGTTCTTCATGTCTTCAATTTTATTTAATAAAACTAGTCATAAGAGCTGACTTCGTGTCATCGTGTTTTACAGAAGATAAATACATTTAGTTGATTAAATTACTTCAGATATGTATTTAATAATTGTTTATTATTCAAGCACGTTTGAAAAATATTTTCATGTGACCCATCATGAATGTGTGCGATGATATTTTTGGTTCATATTATTTTCCCTCGCCCACACAGCCTTAACTGTGTCAGCAAGAAAGTGTGTTTTACTTTAGAATAGCAGACACTGATTAATATTCTAAAGTCCTTGTTTATTTCTGTCGGAGTTGCAGTGTTTGAGGTGGTCAGTAATACCTTATCAGCACACATGGCCACAGTGATGTCCTGCTGCGAGATCTCAAAATGCCGAATGTTCCGTACGTAATTTCCTGCCAGCTTCAGTATGTCCGCTGAGATATATTCCAGCACCGCTACGATGTACACGGACACCTGATGATCGATCTTATAGCCCAGAACCTCCTGCAGGAGGAAAACACAGCCAGCATATAAAGCCATTGTAGGAAACACAGACTAATGCTACATTACTGTCAGATTCTTCAAAGTGTGACTTTATTGTGCCATCTCAAACTACAAACACATCAAGCGGTTACTTGTAATTATGATTATGACCTCTAGTCAACAACTTGACTCTTCTGTAAATTGCAGAACAAAACAATTTGTGGCTAGTGTTTCAGCAGTCGCTACCGATACCAGTAAAATGTCATAATTTGATGCCAGTTTCTAGACCACAGAAACAGTGGGTAATATGCTACTGAACACTCCTTTAGCTCCATTTCAATGTAAATACTGAATGAAAACAATAGCACGTTTCTTTCAAATGTTTCTCAATTACGGCATCATTGCTTCAAGATCTGTTTTAAGTAGCACCCAATTATATCCGTTTTATTTTGTTCTAAAATCGATTTAATTTTATCCCAAATTGTCCTTTTTTTCCTGCTCAATTCAATGTTCAATTTCATCATTAAAATAGCATCTAATCAAACAAATCCAAACTTTAATCAAATGACAATAGAAGAAATACTTTTCATCATACACATTCATCTAAAACACAACACTGGTTTTATTTTGTATTCAGTATAACAGCACTCCTGCTTGTGAGATATGGGTTCATTATAATATTGATAATAAAACACATTTTACTAAACACTAGTAATATATCTGTCGCAATTTCTTAAATATCACTGTAGAGCGGATGAGGGCAGGGTCGGGCTGGAACGACACACGTCCAGCGTGTGAGGGATAAAGGCGGCCGGTGACGACAGTTCCAGAGAGAGAGAGAATGACGTGCAGCTGCCCTGTGCGTGTTCTGTTTGTGTGTTTATGGTTCAGTTTATCATTATTTATATTGTCAAGCCGGTTCTCGCCGCCTCCTTTCCCTTTAACCCCCTTACATTCACATCATGTCAAGCTCTCCGAATCAAACTTTTATTTTGACATGAAGGCGTTTGTGGTTCTGTGTTTGTGATGGCAGTTTCACACTTGCATACAGTGAATGAGCGCTCTGGCATCTACTATAATAAACAGTGATCATACAGCATACGATGATGCACAAAAAATAGGATGTTTTGAGCACATGAGCGGCTTCACACATTCACTTTGTAGTGTGCAGCACATGCAGACTGTATATTTATTTAATTAAATCGTATCATTTGAGGTTTAATAATCATACTAGCACGTATCAGATTTTTACTTTGATTAATTGTCCTTTTTGGAGTATTAAAACACACATTTAAATGAGTATGTAGCATTTGTAAGCAAGCAGCCGCCTGTCAGTCAGACAGTGTGCAGGGAGACGTGCTCGGCACTACTGGTACTGCAGATTACGACACTCTGGTATTGTTACACGTTTCTGTAGATTACATTAAACATGTAGATTTGCACATTGCCTGTGTGAGTCATGATGAACGAGCACCTTTAGAAGTGGATGAATCTTATCCACTGGCAGGGCTAAAGGGTTCCTCCTCTTCCTCTTCTCTATAGCAGCCTGGGCGTCCGCGATCGCCCATTTCTCTATGGGGTGAGGGAAACTCCTCTGCACACGCTCCTGACAAACACACAAACACAATATGAGACAGAGAGCAAGCTGGAGAACACAAATGAAACGGAGCTTACAGGAGGATCCATTAAAGGTGTGAAAGATGAATGGAAGTTTATTTGATCCTCAGTGGGAACGTTTACACATTACTGTGAGAGACAATCACACAGAAACAGTGATGGGTGACATCAGGGCGGGACGGGTGATGAAACTGAAGAGCAGATCACAAACGCAGGGAGCTGACCATGAGAAACCAGCTGACAGGTTTCACATGATCGGTGGTTAAAGTCTTAACCGTTAACTAATGAAAGCACCTGTCCATCTCACACCCGTCATCTGTGAGCGCGCCGACCAAACACACAAACACAAACAGGCCAGAATGAGTTAGTGAAGCACATGACTGAGATAATACAGCTGACAGAAGATCTTTTGATCATTGACACTATAGTGTCTTGAAACCCAGATCACCACAATATTACATGAATCATATGATTTTAATTTTGGGAGCAAAACTACAGGTTACAGAAGGATTCAGAAGGAAAATTAAAATATTAATTCTAGCCCATTCGGTTCCAGAGTTATTAGTGAAAATGTAAATGTTCCAATTATAGCACCACCTAGTGTCGGGGGGAAGCACTCCCGTGCACATGAGGAGTGGGTGGGGGGGGGTCCCATGAAGTTTGGGATCTCTATGATTCACAGCCTCTGACACCCAGACACTTGTGGGGCAGAAAAAGGAAAAAATGACAGTAGTATACAGTGACAAGAAAAAGTAAGTGAACCCTTTGGAATCAGCTGGTTTTCTGCATTAATTGGTCATTAAATGTGATCTCATCTTCATCAAAGTCACAAGTATAGACAAACACAATGTGCTTAAGATAACACACACACAATTATAATCTTTCATGTCTTTATTGAACATCCCATTAAACATTCACAGTGCTGTGGAAAATGTAAGTGAACCCCTAGGCTAATGATGTCAACAAAAGCCAATTAGTATCAGAAGATAGGTGTAGGTGTGGGTTAGAGCTACTTTGACTTATAATCAGCACTCAAATATTCTGAGTTTTCTTCACCCAATAGAGATGCTGTGGAATGACCTCAAGAGAGCCGTTCACACCAGACATCCCAAGAATATGTCTGATCTGCAGCACCGGAAACACTTCCTTGATGTTACTGCTGCCAAACGAGGATCGACCAGTTACAAAATCCAAGGGTTCACTTACTTTTTCCACAGCACTGTGAATGTTTAATGGGATGTGCTCAATAAAGACATGAAAGATTATAATTGTGTGTGTGTTATCTTAAGCACATTGTGTGCCCTAACCCACTTCCAGCACCTGTACCATCAGCACTGGTGCCACCCAAGGATGTGTGCTCTCCCCACTACACTTCTCCCTCTACACCAACCACTGCACTGCCAAGGACCCTCTGTCAGGCTCCTAAAGTTGGCAGACAACACCACTGTCATCCGAGATGACGATGAGTCAGCATACAGAAAGGAGTTTGAATGGCTGTCTGGTGCAGTCAAAACAACCTGGAGCTGAACACACTACGCCAACACTGACCCCCTCACCATTCTGAACTGTTGCCTTCTGGCCGACGCTTCAGAGCTCTGAGCACCAGAACAGTCAGACACAAGAACAGTTTTTTACCCTCAGACTATCCATCTCATGAACAGTTAAAACTGCCCCATTGAGCAATAATTATGTGCAACAGTGTTGCGAGATTAGAAATGTCGAAGTATCGTACCAAAACCTCAAAATTATCGTTTTTTAAAAAAATTATCGTACACAAACCAAACGCATAAAATATAGTTATTTTCCAACAATTTTATTTTCCAAATAATTTTACAGCCAATTTCAACAAGCTGTATAATACGCTCACATTAACTGGAGGAAGTCTGAATAACTTTTTTTTTCCAAAGTGCAAAAGATATGCCGAAAAAAAGTGCACAAAAAAGAAAAAAGTGCACAATTAACACAAAAAAGATTCAAATTCGATCTCTAAGTCGCTGTCATCATCGGATGCCAAATCCACGTGTGTGTGTGTGTGTGTGTGTGTATACGTGCTTGCGTGCAGGCAGCCGAGCCTGCGAAATGATTCGGGGTCCGAGAGAGAAGCGGTAGGATGTGTGTTTGGACGAACGACTGAAATTTCTGAAATTATCGTACATTATGGGATTTTTTTCATTACTGATCGTACATTGTACAGAGGTCAAAATTATCGTACAAATACGATAATTATCGTACATCTGGCAACACTGATGTGCAACGCAGAATTCAGTGTATTATATTTATCCAACACATCCTCTTCTGCCATTACATCCCCTTGCATCTGTATACAACAGATTTATATTTGTAAAAATATGTCTATATATATATATATATATATTTTTTTTTTTTTTTCTCTCTTATTGTGTTTTCTATATACACAAGTACTTACATTTTCTATTAACTTTTTTTATATTCTATTTTTATTCTACTTTGTATTATTATCTGTCTTGTTGTATTGTTGTGCACTGGAAGCTTCTGTCACCAAGACAAATTCCTTGTATGTGTGAGATTACTTGGCAATAAATTTGATTCTGATCACATGACCAATTGCAGAAAACCAGCTAATTCCAAAGGGTTCACATACTTTTTCTTCCCACTGTAAATACAGTTGTTTCATTATTTTGGAGATTTTGACTATTGTTTTTATTAGAATAATGACATTTCTAGTTTCAACATTATTTGTACTTCAGACCTTTGTATTCTTGTACAAGAAAAACTAAAAAATTAAAAATGGGTAAAATGTAACAATTTCTTGATGGAGGCACATTAAGAGCACTATATCTGTGGGATTTGACCATACAGGACCTTAAATCCAAATAAAAGGATATTTAGCTATATGTAATGCTTCTGGAGTTATAGGCACTCACACTTATGAAAAACAACACAAAAAGCATTTATTTTTGGACACTATTTGCATATAACATATACATATAACAAGATCTGCTGAAGTCAAGTGATTTTAGTAACTGACCAACCCATCTCTTAAATTAAATCATGATGCTGACATCTTTTTAAGGTCATTTTTTTGACCTGTAGTTTTGCTCCAGAATCAAAGGCAAAAATGTTCATGTTAAAAAAATGTATCACTCAGTAAATATTGATCAATGGCATTTCACATTATCATATGTTTTTATCTTTCACCAGTACAAAAAAATATCAAAAGCAAAAAACATTTTGAGCCGGGGAACAGAATGACAAAACTACAATATATTTCTGTCATAATTTCTTCACTTTGTCACGGCACAAAGAGGCACGCAGCATCATATCCATAACCTTAAGAGTTTAATTGGAGCACCATTTCATATAAAAGCCAAAGGTGTGACCTAGTTTGAGGCCACTGTATATAACAAGATACTGGAAAAAAACTGATCCAAACAATGTGTGTAGTCATGTGTTGTATGACACATGGTAGAATATCATGTGGTGATATGATCATGCATTTGTATGTATATTTAAGTTTTAACATGGCTAGCTTGGTTTGTGGCAGTAGCGGTTGTCATGGTGACAGCGCTCACCTCCACGTCCTGTACGGTGCGCGGCTGCGCCTGACAGAGCGTGTTGAGCAGCACCAGAATCAAACCCTCGATGTACTGCAGCGCCTCCTGCTGGGACGAGAGCTTCGGGTGCACCTGATTCAACACCTGCAACACACAAACAACAACACACACTTTCAATCAGGGGATGAAATCAACACCTGCCATGTGCCAAATGCAGTGGACCTGTAAGATGTCACGCAGTGACATCTGAAAATAAATGCCTGTATTCAGACACAAAGACGAGCACTTGAAGAAGTACACTTGATTATATTGAACAAGACACATCAGTACAGCATCAGTACAGCCACAGAAAAGATGCTTGACCAAGAATATTCTCTTCTGTGCATTTCTACTCTTAAGCAGACACATGTACTGGGTGCCAGAAAAAAACAGATATTATGTTTGATTGCTCATATTTTTTAAATATTTAATAATCATACCTCAATCATTTTGAACAGTAAGCGTCCCAGTCACATGGACCGATTGATAAAGTTGGGCTACCCAAGATTTAGTTTTATTATTATGCATTCAGACATTTGTCTCATTGGTCGCTTCCTCCTGAGAGAGCCCCTCCCTGATTCTGTATTGAACAGGAAGTTCTTGCCCCTATTTCACCATTGCAAAACCTTTCTATCAAACTAACCGGAGAAGTTACACCCCGTTATCTCGCATTTACACTCGATATGGACAAAAGGGTCCAGTGTGTTTAACTCAGACATTTATTTAAATGTTGCCTCGAGCATATGAACCCTAAATGATGTATGAATAATTCCCCTTTCTGCTGGTCAGAGTGGATTGTGAGGGGGGTCACTACACCCGGTGTCCTGTATGAGAGTGGATTGTGAGGGGGGTCACTACACCCGGTGTCCTGTATGAGAGTGGATTGTGAGGGGGGTCACTACACCCGGTGTCCTGTATGAGAGTGGATTGTGAGGGGGGTTACTACACTCGGTGTCCTGTATGAGAGTGGATTGTGAGGGGGGTCACTACACTCGGTGTCCTGTATGAGAGTGGATTGTGAGGGGGGTTACTACACTCGGTGTCCTGTATGAGAGTGGATTGTGAGGGGGTTCACTACACTCAGTGTCCTGTATGAGAGTGGATTGTGAGGGGGGTCACTACACCCGGTGTCCTGTATGAGAGTGGATTGTGAGGGGGGTCACTACACCCGGTGTCCTGTATGAGAGTGGATTGTGAGGGGGGTCACTACACTCGGTGTCCTGTATGAGAGTGGATTGTGAGGGGGGTCACTACACCCGGTGTCCTGTATGAGAGTGGATTGTGAGGGGGGTTACTACACCCGGTGTCCTGTATGAGAGTGGATTGTGAGGGGGGGGTCACTACACTCAGTGTCCTGTATGAGAGTGGATTGTGAGGGGAGTTACTACACTCGGTGTCCTGTATGAGAGTGGATCGTGAGGGGGGGGTCACTACACTCGGTGTCCTGTATGAGAGTGGATTGTGAGGGGGGTTACTACACCCGGTGTCCTGTATGAGAGTGGATTGTGAGGGGGGTCACTACACCCGGTGTCCTGTATGAGAGTGGATTGTGAGGGGGGTTACTACACCCGGTGTCCTGTATGAGAGTGGATTGTGAGGGGGGTCACTACACCCGGTGTCCTGTATGAGAGTGGATTGTGAGGGGGGTCACTACACCCGGTGTCCTGTATGAGAGTGGATTGTGAGGGGGGTTACTACACCCGGTGTCCTGTATGAGAGTGGATTGTGAGGGGGGTTACTACACCCGGTGTCCTGTATGAGAGTGGATTGTGAGGGGGGTCACTACACTCGGTGTCCTGTATGAGAGTGGATTGTGAGGGGGGTCACTACACTCGGTGTCCTGTATGAGAGTGGATTGTGAGGGGGGTCACTACACCCGGTGTCCTGTATGAGAGTGGATTGTGAGGGGGGTTACTACACCCGGTGTCCTGTATGAGAGTGGATTGTGAGGGGGGGGTCACTACACTCGGTGTCCTGTATGAGAGTGGATTGTGAGGGGAGTTACTACACTCGGTGTCCTGTATGAGAGTGGATCGTGAGGGGGGGTCATTACACTCGGTGTCCTGTATGAGAGTGGATTGTGAGGGGGGGTCACTACACCCGGTGTCCTGTATGAGAGTGGATTGTGAGGGGGGGTCACTACACCCGGTGTCCTGTATGAGAGTGGATCGTGAGGGGGGGGTCACTACACTCGGTGTCCTGTATGAGAGTGGATTGTGAGGGGGGGTTACTACACCCGGTGTCCTGTATGAGAGGGGATTGTGAGGGGGGTCACTACACCCGGTGTCCTGTATGAGAGTGGATTGTGAGGGGGGGGGTCACTACACTCGGTGTCCTGTATGAGAGTGGATTGTGAGGGGAGTTACTACACCCGGTGTCCTGTATGAGAGTGGATTGTGAGGGGGGTCACTACACCCGGTGTCCTGTATGAGAGTGGATTGTGAGGGGGGTTACTACACCCGGTGTCCTGTATGAGAGTGGATTGTGAGGGGGGTTACTACACCCGGTGTCCTGTATGAGAGTGGATTGTGAGGGGGGTCACTACACCCGGTGTTCTGTATGAGAGTGGATTGTGAGGGGGGTTACTACAACCGGTGTCCTGTATGAGAGTGGATTGTGAGGGGGATCACTACACCCGGTGTCCTGTATGAGAGTGGATCGTGAGGGGGGTTACTACACCCGGTGTCCTGTATGAGAGTGGATCGTGAGGGGGGTCACTACACCCGGTGTCCTGTATGAGAGTGGATCGTGAGGGGGGTCACTACACTCGGTGTCCTGTATGAGAGTGGATTGTGAGGGGGGTCACTACACCCGGTGTCCTGTATGAGAGTGGATTGTGAGGGGGGTCACTACACTCGGTGTCCTGTATGAGAGTGGATTGTGAGGGGGGTCACTACTCTCGGTGACCTGTATGAGAGTGGATTGTGAGGGGGGTTACTACACCCGGTGTCCTGTATGAGAGTGGATTGTGAGGGGGGTTACTACACTCGGTGTCCTGTATGAGAGTGGATTGTGAGGGGGGGGGGTCACTACACTCGGTGTCCTGTATGAGAGTGGATTGTGAGGGGGGGGGGGGTCACTACACTCGGTGTCCTTTATGAGAGTGGATTGTGAGGGGGGGGGGGTCACTACACTCGGTGTCCTTTATGAGAGTGGATTGTGAGGGGGGGGGGTCACTACACTCCGTGTCCTGTATGACAGTGGATTGTGAGGGGGGTCACTACACTCGGTGTCCTGTATGAGAGTGGATTGTGAGGGGGGTCACTACACTCGGTGTCCTGTATGAGAGTGGATTGTGAGGGGGGGGGGTCACTACACTCGGTGTCCTGTATGAGAGTGGATTGTGAGGGGGGGGTCACTACACTCAGTGTCCTGTATGAGAGTGGATTGTGAGGGGGGGGGGGGGTCACTACACTCGGTGTCCTTTATGAGAGTGGATTGTGAGGGGGGGGGGTCACTACACTCGGTGTCCTTTATGAGAGTGGATTGTGAGGGGGGGGTCACTACACTCGGTGTCCTGTATGACAGTGGATTGTGAGGGGGGTTACTACACTCGGTGTCCTGTATGAGAGTGGATTGTGAGGGGGGTTACTACACTCGGTGTCCTGTATGAGAGTGGACTGTGAGGGGGGTTACTACACCCGGTGTCCTGTATGAGAGTGGATTGTGAGGGGGGGTCACTACACCCGGTGTCCTGTATGAGAGTGGATTGTGAGGGGGGTTACTACACTCGGTGTCCTGTATGAGAGTGGATTGTGAGGGGGGGGTCACTACACTCGGTGTCCTGTATGAGAGTGGATTGTGAGGGGGGGGGGTCACTACACCCGGTGTCCTGTATGAGAGTGGATTGTGAGGGGGGTTACTACACTCGGTGTCCTGTATGAGAGTGGATTGTGAGGGGGGTTACTACACTCGGTGTCCTGTATGAGAGTGGATTGTGAGGGGGGTCACTACACCCGGTGTCCTGTATGAGAGTGGATTGTGAGGGGGGGGGTCACTACACTCGGTGTCCTGTATGAGAGTGGATTGTGAGGGGGGGGGTCACTACACCCAGTGTCCTGTATGAGAGTGGATTGTGAGGGGGGTCACTAAACCCGGTGTCCTGTATGAGAGTGGATGGTGACATCCCAACAACAACAAACAATTGCGGTAAATAATGGCATCCTCTCATGTTATTTCTTCCTGCATTTCATGCCACATGTTTACTATAGCTTCATCCGTCAGCAGTGAGGGATTCACATGTGATGAATATAAGGAATTATTCAGGCTGATGGACAAGGTTAATGAGTTTGAGACTCGCATCCGAACACTAGTGGAGGTCAGTGAGAAAAAGAAGCCTGTAGATACTGTTTCAGATGCGGGTAGCACAGCGAGCAACACACACACTTTGGATCCGGCTGTAAAGCCCACACAGCAGGAAGTTTGGGTGATGGTTCGGCGACATACTCGCTCAGCAAAGAGACACCACTCTCCCGTTCGGGTTTCCTATCGATTCTCCCCACTCAGTGATGCACCCAATGAGAATCATGTTGAAAGAGCCCTTGTTATATATATGTATATATCTCAAGATGGCGCCGAGTATGGCTGCTGCGTCGCGAGCTCCGTCAAAACACTGCAGTTTATTGTTTGTTTTGTTTACAGTTTTGTGTTTTTTTGTCTTGGATGTTGTCTGCCTTATTGTGAAGGACAGACAAACGCTTTTGGACATTGGTTCGGCAATCACACACCGAAAACCGGACTTCACATTCCTCAATGCCGACCCGCGGTTTACAAACACACCAGCGGAGCTCTTTGTTTGGGCTGCCCGGCCGCGGAAACGCAGAAGGAAAAGAGGAAAAAGAGCCGGCGTTCTCATCAGATTAAGACGTCGCCCAAATCGCCCCCCGCTACCCAGTATACTACTGGCAAATGTTCAGTCTCTGGACAACAAGCTCTGCGAGCTGAGAGCGCGGATCTCCTTCCAACGAGAGACGAGAGAATGCTGCATTATCTGTCTTACGGAAACCTGGATGTCCGCGGAGATTCCAGACTCGGCCATCGAACCCACGGGTTTCTCCGTGCACCGAGTGGACAGAGCGAAAGACCTCTCAGGTAAAAGCAGAGGTGGAGGTGTATGTTTTATGATCAACAAATCATGGTGTGATCAGAGGAATGTACATTTTATCAGGTCTTTCTGCTCTCTTGATCTGGAATATCTCATGCTTCTGTGTCGACCATTCTGGCTACCGAGGGAATTCCCAGCAGTCATTATCACTGCTGTGTACATCCCCCCACAAGCCGACACAGACCGGGCACTTAGGGAACTGTATGGCAGTATAAGTCAGCAGGAAACCGCGCACCCTGAGGCTGCGTTCATTGTTGCCAGGGACTTCAACAAAGCCAACTTTAAAACAATAGCACCAAAATACCACCAACACATCAGCTTTAACACACGAGGGGACCGGTTTTGGATCATTGCTATTCTCCTTTCCGGGATGGCTACAAATCCCTCCCCCGCCCACCATTTGGCAATTCCGACCACTCCTCCGTTCTGCTTCTGCCCGCTTACAGGCAGAAACTGAAACGGGAATCACCCGCCCTCAGAACGATCCAGTGCTGGTCGGACCAATCAGACTCTGCGCTACAGGACTGTTTTGATCACGCGGACTGGGAGATGTTCCGGTCTGCCTCCGATGACGATATCGAGGTTTACGCTGATAGCGTAACGTGTTTCATCAGGAAGTGCGTAGAGGACGTTGTTCCGACAAAAACTATACGGATCTACCCCAACCAGAAACCATGGGTTAACGGCGATGTTCGCGCGGCACTTACTGCGCGGACCACCGCTTTTAATTCCGGGAACGCGGAGGAGCGTAAACAAGCCAGTTATACCCTCCGTAACTCCATCAGTACAGCCAAACGCCAGTACAAGCACAAAATTGAAGGACAATGCAACACCACTGACTCCAGAAGTATGTGGCAGGGAATTAACACCATCACGGACTATAAACGGAATAAAAACCCATGAACACTGTTGCCTCTCTCCCGGACGAACTTAATACTTTTTATGCTCGTTTCGAGGACAACAACAACACCGCCCTCGCGGAGAGAGCACTCGCGGCCGATACTACAGATGATGGTTCACTCTCCGTCTCTGTTGCGGATGTAACACGATTCTTTCGACGGGTGAATATCCACAAAGCCGCGGGTCCAGACGGCATTCCGGGCCGCGTCATCAGAGCATGCGCGAACCAACTGGCTGGTGTTTTTACGGACATTTTCAACCTGTCCCTCTCCCTGTCTGTAGTCCCCACATGCTTCAAAACATCAACCATTGTGCCTGTACCGAAGCAATCAAAAATCACTTGCTTAAATGACTGGCGTCCTGTTGCCCTCACCCCCATCATCAGCAAATGCTTTGAGAGGTTGATCAGAAATCACATCTGCTCTGTTCTGCCCACCTCTTTGGACCCATTGCAGTTTGCCTACCGTAACAACCGCTCCACTGATGATGCCATTGCATCTACAATACACACTGCTCTTTCCCACCTGGAAAAAAGGAACACGTATGTGAGAATGCTGTTTGTAGACAACAGCTCAGCATTTAACACCATAGTGCCCTCCAAGCTTGATGAGAAACTCCGGGCTCTGGGCTTAAACAGCTCGCTGTGCAGCTGGATCCTGGATTTCCTGTCAGGCAGACGTCAGGTGGTTAGAATGGGCAGCAACATCTCATCACTGACCCTCAACACTGGAGCCCCACAGGGCTGTGTTCTCAGCCCACTCCTGTATTCCCTTTACACACATGACTGTGTGGCGACACATAGCTCCAATGCCATCATTAAGTTTGCTGACGATACGACGGTTGTAGGTCTGATCACTGACAATGATGAAACAGCCTACAGAGAGGAGGTGCACACTCTGACACGCTGGTGTCAGGAGCACAACCTCTCCCTCAACGTCAGTAAAACCAAGGAGCTTGTGGTGGACTTCAGGAAGAAAGACAGAGAGCACAGCCCCATCACCATTAATGGAGCACTGATGGAGAGAGTCAGCAGCTTCAAGTTCCTCGGTGTCCACATTACTGAGGAACTCACATGGTCCGTCCACACTGAGGCCGTTGCGAAGAAGGCTCACCAGCGCCTCTTCTTCCTGAGACGGCTGAGGAAGTTTGGAATAAACCAACACATCCTCACACGGTTCTACACCAGCACCGTAGAGAGCATCCTGACTGGCTGCATCACCGCCTGGTACGGCAATAGCACCGCCCACAACCGCAAAGACCTGCAAAGGGTGGTGCGAACGGCCAGAAACATCATCGGAGGTGAGCTTCCCTCCCTCCAGGATATATATAACAGACGGTGTGTGAATAAAGCTCGGAGGATTATCAAAGACTCCAGCCACCCGAGTCATGGGCTGCTCTCACTGCTTCCATCAGGCAGGCGGTATCGCAGCATCAGGACCCGCACCACCCGACTACATGACAGCTTCTTCCCACAAGCAATAAGACTTTTGAACACATGATCTCTCACGATCAACAATCAGCACTGCACTTTATTAATCCTCATTCTGTCAATATATTCTCGTTCCCAATTCAGTTAGTGTATATATATATATATATATATTTATACCCTTATCTAGTGTATGTGTATTCTACATTGTGTGTATTGTGTACATTTGATATGTAATTGTTGTGTAAGTATGTGTACATTTGTTATGTAAATTGTGTTGTGTAAATATGTTGTTTATTGTAAAGTGGTTTATGTCTCGTCAATGTCATTACTGCAATGTTACTCGGAACTGCACACAAGACTTTCACCTACTGTTGCACTCGTGTACACAGTAGTGTGACAATAAAGTGATTTGATTTGATTTGATTCGATTCTATTGTAAGGAACGTGGAAATAGAGACTCCAGCCACTATTGATAATTGCATTTCGGGGGCTTGGGCATCTGACATCAGATAAAATGTACAAGTGCTGGCTAATCCTAAACATAGATTTTCTAAAATTGTTATTCATATCGGCACTAATGATGTCTGACTTGGCCAATTAGAAATCACTTGAGATAATGTTAAAGAGGTGTGTGAACTTGCAAAAATGATGTCGGACACCATCCATCCAGGGAAGATGCAGCTCTACTCTCTAGTAATTTGGCTCATAGTCTTAATAATGATAGTATTTGACTAACTGGAGCCCAGGTTAGAAAGCAGACAAACTGGTTAATCCAAACCTCTGTTAGCTGCCTTGAGACGTCACATAGGTCACAAAAACTACAACACATAGAGAGCTAGACGTCATATAGCGACTGTGTATGTTCCCCAAACAACCAACCACAAACCTTAACTTAATCATTTAGAAAAAATGTATTACGGTCAAACCTGGAAAAAAAAAAATATATTAAACTAATAATGCTTAATGTGACACCATGAAATATTTTTAAAAAATCTGTCATCTTTTTCCCTTGCTACAGTGTATAGATCACCTGGGCCGTACTCTGATTTCTTTGGTGAATTTGCTAATTTTCTATCAGATCTTGTAGTTACTGTAGATAGAGCTTTAATTGTTGGTGACTTCAACATTCACATGATAATGAAAATGACACATTGGGATTAGCATTTAATGATATACTCAACTCTCTTGGAGTCAGACAAAATGTAACAGGACCAACTCATCGCCATAATCATATGCTAGATTTAATTCTGTCATATGGAGTTGATGTTGATAATATATAAATTCTGCACATAGTGATGACATCACGGATCATTATCTCGTCTCTTGTATGATGCAATCAGCTAATGTTACTCAATCTACACCACGCTATCATTCAGGTAGAAATATTCTTTCAACCTCTAAAGATAGCTTCACTAATAATCTTCCAGAACTATCTCATACACTCAATAAACCCTAAACCCCAGAAGAACTTGATGAAATAACAAATAATATAAATGCAGTCTTCTCTATTACTCTTGATATTGTTGCCACCCTTCGATTAAAGAAAATTAAAGAAATAAGCCCTGCACCATGGTACAATGATCACACTCATGCTCTCAAGAGAGCAGCTCGGAAAATGGAGCGCATGTGGAAGAATACAAAATTAGAAGTATTTCGTGATGCATGGAAGGATAGTGTCTGTAGCTACAGCTTATCGAAACATCAAAAGCCACAACATGTTTGTTAGATCCAATACCAACTAAGCTCTTAAAAGAGGTATTTCCTGTCATGTCAGAACCTTAATATTCTATATAATTCTTAATATTATTAACTCCTCGCTATGCTTAGGACATGTCCCAAGAACTTTAAAATGACAGTTATCAAACCGCTTATTAAGAGCCTCAACTTGATCCTGGAGAATTGGCTAATTATAGACCGATTTCAAATCTCCCGTTTATGTCAAAAATACTAGAAAAGTAGTATCCTCCCAAATATGTTCATTTCTACAGAGAAATAGTAAATATGAACAATTTCAGTCAGGATTTAGGCCTCACAGTACAGAGACTGCACTTATCAGAGTTACAAATGACTTGCTCTTATCATCTGATCGCGGCTGCATTTCTCTTCTAGTGCTTTTAGATCTTAGTGCTGCATTCGACACGATAGATCACGACATTCTCTTGAATAGGCTGGAGAATTTATGTTGGCATTTGTGGAGTTGCATTAGCATGGTTTAGGTCATATTTAGCAGACTGGTACCATATTGTCTATGTAAATGAGGAATTGTCAATCCAAACAAAAGTTAAATATGGAATACCACAGGGATCAGTTTTAGGGCCTCTGCTTTTCTCCTTGTATATGCTTCCCCTGGGAGATATTATCAGGAATCATGGAATAAGTTCCCACTGTTATGTCAACGATACACAACTTTATATTTCTTTGAAACCCAACAAAAATTTACAATTCTCCAAATTAGGTATTAGTTTAGCCATCAAGATATTGGGGCCTGGGTAGCTGAGTGACAATGAAGCTGGGCACATTCCTGGAGTCGCGAGTTTGAATCCAGGGCGTGCTGAGTGACTCCAGTCAGGTCTCTTTAGCAACCAAATTGTCCCAGTTGCTAGGGAGGGTACAGTCACATGGGGTAACCAAATTGGGCCAGTTGCTAGGGAGGGTAGAGTCACATGGGGTAACCAAATTGTCCCGGTTGCTAGGGAGGGTAGAGTCACATGGGGTAACCAAATTGTCCCGGTTGCTAGGGAGGGTAGAGTCACATGGGGTAACCAAATTGGGCCAGTTGCTAGGGAGGGTAGAGTCACATGGGGTAACCAAATTGTCCCGGTTGCTAGGGAGGGTAGAGTCACATGGGGTAACCTCCTCGTGGTGGTGATTAGTGGTTCTCTCAATGGGGCGTGTGGTGAGTTGTGTGTGGATCGTGGAGAGTAGCATGAGTCTCCACATGCTGTGAGTCTCCGCGGTGTCATGCACAACGAGTCACGTGATCAGATGCGTCGATTGACAGTCTCAGAAGCGGAGGCCAAGAGAGATCAAAAGACTTTTTATTTTTACTTTGTTAACAATAATAATTTTCCATAAACAAGGAATTATCTGAAATATAGACATGCTTACTTTGTCGTAACAACATAAGAAATCGATATTGCCATCAAGATATCGGTATCATCATTAAGACATTTTTTTACCATTAGATATTGTATCGGAATTAAGATATAACCAGATATCAGTACTGCCATATATATATATATATATATATATATATATATATATATATATATATATATATATATGCGCATTAGAACAGCATGCTCTCTAGATATCAGGTCTCTGCCATGTTGATGATTGACAGGTGGTCTTACCTTGTTGAGTGATGGCACCAGTAATCCCCTCCATTTGTGTGCGTTCTCCTCACTGAAGAAATCGTACTGGAAGGGCGCAGCCTGCATGACTGTATGTGTGTCTCACATCCACCTGATCGGACACACCTGCTCAGAACATCCAGCCAGAGGAAAAGCCCACCTGTCTAGTGTAAACATGGCATCCTCACAGGTGTGTGTCCAGACCAGCCCAGAGACACACTGACGGACAGATGAGAGAAATATGATGAACCATTAATCACTCTTCAGCATCTGTTATTGATCCGATACTGATCAGGATCTCACATATGCAGAGAGAGGTGTGTGTGTGTACCTGATAGAATTCTGTGCAGTTCAGTGTGCGCGCGTCTCATCTAGAGTCAGGTGGATGCTTGTGGTCCTCAGCATCAGTTATTGATCAGACTGACCAGGATCTCAGAGATGGACAGAAAGCTGCGTGTATGTGCAGTAATTCTGTGCTGATCAGTGTTGGTAAATCTAGGTCCATGTGGATGTTTGAGGTCCTCAGCATGTGTTATTGATCAGTTATTGATCGAGTACCAGTCAGACTGATCAGGACCTCACGTATGAAGATAGAGGTGCATGTATCTGATATAATTATGTGCATATTAGTGTGAGCGCGACTCCTCCAGGTTCAGGAGGATGTTTGTAGTCCTCAGCATCAGTTACTGATCATGAATCGATCAGACTGATTAGGTTGAGGATTCTGTACTAAAGGCCCACGATCACGCGTCGAAAGGCTCAGTGTTCTCGTGCCTCGGTGTCTTAATATTGATGTCTGATCAGATGAGAGTATTATATTTAGATGTTTAATCAGATCGCAGTGTTTTATTGATCCGCGTTCATTCGGGCGGTTCATGAATATGCGCAATAAAACGCCCCAGAATCTAAAAACAGCGCGTTCCACGTCACTCACGCCTCACGCCGCTCCGGAACAGCAAGAACAAACACCCGGACATCAGATGAAGCGCAAAAGTCCAAAGTGAGAGAAAAACCGAAGGTGTAAAAGACGGAATCTCTGCGCCGTACCAACAACACTGAGCGTGTGATGACGCAATGACGCACGTCTTCAGCGCAGACAGAACTAACAGAGCGCATAGATTACAGATCTCTCCAATCATCGTTCAGTGCCAGGAAAATATACACAAGTATAATATTCTAAGTATATAATACAGTAAATATACAAGTTTAATCATGTAAAATCGGAAGTATATACTACTAAATAACGAAAGCACGGGCACACTCACAGTTTGTTAGGAACAACTTTTTAAATGTTAACCCGTGTGCGACATTTGGGACATTTTTGTCACAAAAGATGACACAAAAATGTCTACAGTGAAACATATTAAAACTGCAATATTTGATTTCAAAGTCATTAAAGCATAAAATCATGAATTCTATGATATTATGCTTTAATTCTGGATCCCTGGCTTCAAAGTGTACATTTGTAATATTTTCCATCAGATGGCGCCATTTTTCTCATGTTTAGCAAATTGAGCAAATACAAGCTTTTCCCCTATTCTCTGTTTGCTGTATTATAGAGGGGTGTGTGTGTGTGTGTGTGTGTGTGTGTGTGTGTGTGTGTGTGTGTGTGTGTGTGTGTGTGTGTGTGTGTGTGTGTGTGTGTGTGTGTGTGAAAAACAACAGTGGAATTATGTAAACACACTGGCATTTAAAGGGTTAAAATCCTGCAAATGAATGACTATTTGGTAGTTATGATCAGGACTGATGTTGCTTAAAAAAATCAAAATTTGTGAAAGTGGAAAATAAAATTAATATATAATATTATTATGGCAGTATTTTGATGCAGACATTTTTGTCCTCTAAGGACCTCTGAGTAACTTTTATAAATTCAAGCTCAAGGGTTAAAATAGTTTTGATATACGGCTCGATTTATTCTCAAAAACACTACATATTGACTTGAATCACTATAATTTTCCTGCTATGGTTATTTTAAGAGGTATTTTTTTGTTACTTAAAGAATAGAATATGTGTAGACATGTTTAATGAATCTACAAAGCTGATTAAGGGATATAACCATGTAAATAAATGGGACAAAATATGATATTTTTAATGATCATTCAATGAGACAGTCCTAGATGTAATCGGGATGTAATAGTCTGTCTGTGGTGGTCTCTGTCATTACTGTCGTACAGGACACTAGACCTCAGAATGTTCTAGACTAGTCCTGTAGTAATGAACTGTCAAAATAACCATAACAGAAACATATAATTGAGTCAAAGTCCAGTCAGCAGCTCCAGCACGCGGCTGTGGTCAGGCCAGCCTCCATTCGGGAACTTTTCTTTAAATATCTATCTGAATTTATAGAAAACACAGCGTGTTTGACATTTTAGAGGGCTTTAATTTTGAAATTCAACGGGAAGTTTCTTAATGACAGTCTTGTGTTTCCGAGTGGAGTCGCGCGCGGCAGTGACGTGCACGCACGCATCCTGACGTCATCCGCGCGTCTGGCGGGAATCTGGCCGCACGTAGAGTGTCAACAAACTCGGATATAAACATATTTAACTACTTTAGTCTGATTTGATTAATTATAAATACATTTATTATCAGTTGTCTTCTTCTTTACATCTCGTCAGCTTCAGGTAAGAGCGTTTCTAAACTTTTCTTCCTGTGGCATCTTTGATTTCTGAGCATTTCTGCATCCACATATGAGAGTTTCTAAGACGTGTTCATGAGGGGGATAAAGCGTTATATTGCAACATATGTGAACACGGATTCATCGATCTCTCTTTATATTGGTCTTATTGTCTTTTGTGTGTTTATCTATTTGTATCGGTGTCCAAATAGCTGATTATGAAAATATGATGTTTAGTGATATAATTTCTGAAATATATTGTGATGTTGAATGATCAGAAGATTACAGCAGTGTTTTCTCTTTACTCATGTGAAATATTTCTAGAAGGAGACATGCAGGCGTTTTTAAAAGGATCTTCATCACAGAATGTTAAAGTGCAGAAACCATCCTCATCCTCATCTGGAGAGAAGAAGCAGAAAGCTGTGCCATGGGTGGAGAAATAGTGAGACTTCATCATATCTGCATATATACTTGATATATTTATACAGGGGTGTAGATTCCAGGGGGGGTAATCAATGCCAAATCTACGCGCTTGTATTAATGTAATCTGAGAGTTATTACATTTCTAATTCATATGACTACTTCTGCAGAACTTAAATGAAGATATTTTGATGATTTAAGGTATATCTGTACAGTGCAAGTCAATGGGCTCCAACACTTCCATAAAGGTACTCCGTATGACTCGAGTGGTTTAATCCAAGTCTTCTGAAGTGTGTAAAGCGTACTCTGTGCATGGCTCGAGCGTTAAGAGGAAGCGTAATCGAGCTTCAAATTGTGATTGCACTGAGGAGACTGTAGATGTCAAGATTTATAGTGAAAAGGACTTCCATTTTGGTCTGTTTCTCACGCAAAACTGATCATATCACTTCAGAAGACATGGATTAAACCACTGGAACCATTTGGATTACCTTTATGATGCCTTTGTTCTTTTTGGAGCTTAAAAGATTTAAGCCTTGGTTATGCTTTTGCCTGGTAGCACGCCGCACCACAGATTGTGCGCACGCCGCACCACAGATTGTGCGCACGCCGCACCACAGATTGTGCGCACGCCGCACCACAGATTGTGCGCACGCCGCACCACAGATTGTGCGCACGCCGCACCACAGATTGTGCGCACGCCGCACCACAGATTGTGCGCACGCCGCACCACAGATTGTGCGCACGCCCACCACAGATTGTGCGCACGCCCACCACAGATTGTGCGCACGCCGCACCACAGATTGTGCGCACGCCCACCACAGATTGTGCGCACGCCCACCACAGATTGTGCGCACGCCGCACCACAGATTGTGCGCACGCCGCACCACAGATTGTGCGCACGCCGCACCACAGATTGTGCGCACGCCGCACCAAATTCTAGAGGTGTTTATACTTGACGTGCCGGCATTGAATTATTCTGTTGTATAACGCCAGAGAAAATATCATGTGAATCAGACAGTAGAAATGAGAAGCAGTTTGCCAGAACAAGGTCAAATCACAATGATTTAAAATCTTTACGAATCTTTGTAATAAAAGCAACAAACTTCTATTTCTGTTTATGTAAGATTCTTTATCCATTAAATGAAATGGTTGGAAAAAAATTCCCAATGTGCTCCAAGTCCTCGTGGTGGCGTAGTGACTCAATCCGGGTGGTGGAGGACGAATCTCAGTTGCCTCCGTGTCTGAGACCGCCAACCTGTGCATCTTATCATGTGACTTGTTGAGCGTGTTACCATGGAGACGTAGCGCATGTGGAGGCTTCACGCTATTCTCCGTGGCATCCACACACAACTCACCACACGCCCCACCGAGAGCGAGAACCACATTATAGTGACCACGAGGAGGTTACCCCATGTGACTCTACCCTCCCTAGCAACAGGGCCACCTTGGTTGCTAAGGAGACCTGGCTGGAGTCAAAATAACCTAATGTGTTTCTGATAGAACTGCAGTGTTATCATAAGATAGTAAAGCTTTGTAAAAATAATAAAGCAAGAATATTGGTTAAAATGTTTGATTTATCTAATTTACCAGATTTATGATCTTTGTATTTTGAAACGGCTCTTTTTATTTATTTTATTTCTATTATTACTTGTTTTATATAATACTTTTATCTGCATGGCCGGATAAAAGATGTGCTTGTACACACAGAAGTATCTGTTCAGCCGGTGTTGCCTCGACGTAACGTGCACTGTTCGCCCGAGTCCGTGTGCACGACTGTGCGAAACGCCACGTTGACGTCATTCATGCTAACAAGCGGCTGTGTTGAGTATAAACAAGGCTTTAGACCCCATTGACTTGCATTTTGTGGATATATTCACATCATATCACTATGAAAATATATTTATTATGTGTTCTGCTGAAGACATTTATGGGGGGTAAACCATTCCTATAAAGATTTGTGCATGCGCCGTTTGTCTCTGTTTTTGTGTGAATGTATTGGTGATGTCATCTCTGCAGTAGACCAAAGTGTGTGGATGAAGTGGCCTTTCAAGAGGAGGTGGTTGCAGTACTGAAGAAGTCTCTAGAGGGCGCTGATGTGAGTGATTGTTTACTGTTTGTTTACAACAGCAGATTCACTAATCTTCAAATGGTGTAAAATATTTCTTTTGTGTTTGTAGCTTCCCAACCTGCTATTTTATGGGCCTCCTGGAACAGGAAAGACTTCCACCATCCTCGCAGCTTCCAGAGAGCTTTATGGGTAAGACCTGTGAATTCATGTTGATCTGTTGTTCTCCTCACAGGAGGAGTTTTGGGGTTTGCCACACCCCCTACTAGTAGTGCTGACATTGTTGTCATTGTTTGACCATTTGAATAAGTAAAATATGTTTCATGATTTGTGTTTTATATTTTGTGGTTATTATGGTGTAATCATGACTAAACTATTACCTGATCTTGATGCTGACTCGTGCAGTTGTGTTTGTGTGTAGACCTGAGCTGTACCGGCAGAGAGTTCTGGAGCTGAACGCGTCTGACGAGCGCGGCATTCAGGTGGTCCGTGAGAAGGTGAAGCGGTTTGCTCAGCTCACGGTGGCCGGTTCACGATCAGAGTGAGTGACGAACGATTAAACGCACGTGTTTCTGCACGTACAAACTGATCTGGAGTTTCTGAATGTGGGTTTTCCTCTCTGAACCACAGCGGGAAGTCTTGCCCTCCGTTTAAGATAATAATCCTGGACGAGGCGGATTCGATGACTGGTGCTGCTCAGGCAGCTCTCAGGCGCACCATGGAGAAAGAGTCTCGCACCACACGCTTCTGTCTCATCTGTAACTACGTCAGCAGGTCAGTGTGAACACAATCACACGTACACATTATGGGTTCTCCGTGTTCCAGTCTTTTCAGAGTATACTCTTTTGAGCGTGAGCTCTAATGCACTACGACTGCTTTGTGAGACTTTTAGTCATCATGCACAGGCACTTCGAGAAAGTGTGGGCTGTGTGCAGACTGTGCTAATGACGAAATGTACATCACACATAATGTGCTCATTCCGATCAGCAGCACGGACAACTGAAGTATACTTTGGGCTTCACAACATTCACAGAAAAACCTGCAGTTATCAGGGGATTATACCTTGTGCAACCACGTGTCCACATGTGTGAACGTTGTATTTTGGCTTTGCTATACGCAATGCATAATTTAAATACATTTAAACCGACTGAATTCTGTTCACAAAACTCTAGACTGTCATTTAAGGGTTAAACTTCTGCCGCACCGAGTCACATGACACAACATGATGATGATTTCCTTGATTTACTAAATAGGGAGCAAGGGAGCATCCTATAGCTCTCCTATAACTGTTCTGAGACCAGTGCAGACAGGCAGCACACTGGAGGTTAAGTCATGCACTAAATAGGGAGCAAGGGAGCATCCTATAGCTCTGCTATAACTGTTCTGAGACCAGTGCAGACAGGCAGCACACTGGAGGTTAAGTCATGCACTAAATAGGGAGCAAGGGAGCATCCTATAGCTCTCCTATAACTGTTCTGAGACCAGTGCAGACAGACAGCACACGGGAGGTTAAGTCATGTACTAAATAGGGAGCAAGGGAGCATCCTATAGCTCTCCTATAACTGTTCTGAGACCAGTGCAGACAGACAGCACACGGGAGGTTAAGTCATGCACTAAATAGGGAGCAAGGGAGCATCCTATAGCTCTCCTATAACTGTTCTGAGACCAGTGCAGACAGACAGCACACGGGAGGTTAAGTCATGCACTAAATAGGGAGCAAGGGAGCATCCTATAGCTCTCCTATAACTGTTCTGAGACCAGTGCAGACAGACAGCACACTGGAGGTTAAGTCATGCACTAAATAGGGAGCAAGGGAGCATCCTATAGCTCTCCTATAACTGTTCTGAGACCAGTGCAGACAGACAGCACACTGGAGGTTAAGTCATGCACTAAATAGGGAGCAAGGGAGCATCCTATATCTCTCTATGCAGTGAAGTGCATCACTCTTAAAATCTGATCAAAAGTTCAGTTTCAGGCTGCAGATGATGTTTGGATCAACATGTTTGACACACATGGGACGATGATCATCAGTACATAGATTCACCATTTATAATGTGTCATTTTATTTGAACATGGTTGACAGTGATTGGATGATGCTGGACGTTACTTTCAATCTGAATTAATTATGATCATTTATGATGTAATGTCTGTAACACATGAATAATCAACTTTCAAAACATTTTGATAGCTTGGCATTTAAACTTATTCCTACTGTCCACATATGAGTACATACATTTTTATGAAATTTTTGCTCTAGAAATGTTATTTGTATTTTTTTATATGTATTAGCCGCTACAAGTTACAAAGTAGCTCCTACATATTTAATCAGCTAGATTCATCATTCTAGTAATCCGATTACAGTTACTGGCTCTCGAGTACATTACTTGGGTTACACATTCAGTATTTGTAAAATTGTAGAATTTATGTAAATTAAAACCTGAATTGCTGAAGAGCGTTTGGCCCCGTAACAAGGGAGAAACATGTCGTGTTTCAATAAACGAGGAAATATACATGTTATTTTCAATTCATGAGCAAAACAAACAAAAACTTTTCAGTAACTTACAAGTAAAATAATTAGTAATACAGTTACTTTTGCAATTTTACTGAGGTAATTTGTAGAGGATTACTTTGAGTAACTGCCCCCACACTGATAAGTCGGTCGGATTCCAGCAAGTTGTGAATTTAATTTATGAAAATATTGTCAAACAGCATCGTTTATTAAAATCATCACTTCTGGAGAAATTGGTGCACAATAGAAACGTAATGAAAGTTTAATTAAAGTAATAAATGACTTTTGTTTTTGCATTTTGGTGTTTCAATCCAGCAAGTTGTATGCAACGTCCCAACATATGTGGACGAAACCGTTATTGAAATGAATAAAGCTGTGAGAGCAAATGTGTTTGAAATTCATAACAAGGGTGTCTTATTTCCCATAATGCTTCTGGTTTCAGGATCATTGAGCCGTTGACGTCCAGATGCTCAAAGTTTCGCTTCAAACCTCTGGCCAACGACATTCAACGGCAGCGTCTGCTGGAGATCTGTGACAAAGAGAATCTGAAATACAGCGAAGAGGTCAGAGGTCATGAGTGATTGACACCGCAGTAAAGCGGCTTCTGTGCTTCTGTAATGCGGCTGACAAGCGTTTGTGCTGTTTGTGTTGAAGGGAATTGAAGCTTTGGTGAAAGTGTCGGAGGGAGATCTGAGGAAAGCCATAACATACCTGCAGTGTGCCGCCAGACTGAACGCTGAGAGAGAAATTACTGAACAAATCATCATCGAGATCGCAGGGGTGCGTGAAGAGACTCGCCCGAGACCCTTTGAGCTTTCCAACTAAGTGTTAAAAACTGTTTTCCCTTTTTTAAGGTGGTTCCACCCAAACTGATCGAAGCTCTACTGCAGATCTGTTACAAAGGCACTTTTGAGAAACTAGAGGTTGCTGTGAAGGTAAAGACTGAAACACTTTCCAATGTAAAAACTCAACACCTGAAACTGCATTTAAACCTCGTCTGTATTTGAACAGGACATGATCGATCAGGGGTACGCCGCAACAAATATTCTCAACCAGTTACACGACGTCATTATTGAGGAGAAGCTGAATGACAAACAGAAGTCTGTCATCACAGAGAAGATGGCGGTGAGTGACCTCAGTCGCTCTGTTTGACTGGAATTCACCCGCACAGATGTTCATGTGTTTTGTGTCTTTCAGGAGGTGGACAAGTGTCTGGCAGACGGGGCAGACGAGTATCTGCAGTTACTGAGTCTCTGTGCTGTCATCATGCAGCAGGCCACACAAAACACCTGAACTGACCAATCAGCATCTCCGATTCATTCTACAGAACACCTCGGCTGACCAATCCGCATTGGCACTCTTTATTTTACAAATAACTGCCAAGACTGTAGTTTCACCTTCATGTACCGTTTCATTAAAAAACATTGTTTGCAATAGTGTGTTGTTAGTCGTGTTTTATGAAGAGTAAATAACCGTTTGTTTGTTTAATGGAAACCTTGATTTTACTATAGTACAGAGGACAGGATGCTAATTTGTTTTCTTCAATAGTTTTGCGTTCCCTTGCAATAAATTTACCATGTTTTTACTAAAATAACCATGTTTTACCTTGATATTTGTAGAAAAACAGTACTAATACAGCAAAACAAAAATAATCATTTTTATTTTAAATAATCATCTATTTAATAAAAAACTTCCGGCCCTGCTCGATTCTGTCTTTGTGTCAAACAATTCAATATATTAAACCATGGTGAATATCTAACATCAAATATTTATGTTGAGCTGAGTAATAATTAATATTAGAGAAGTTTTATTATTTGATATTAGTCCAAAGCTGGTTTTACAATATCACATGTCAAACATCTGATCATAGAAACATGAAAACAGCACAATTCATTTTAATTTAGCTTAAATGCAAATCTATGATCATTAGAACAAGTCAGTAGTATTTAATGCAATTTTACAACTTCATGTTCCGAATACACACAATACACAAAAACCTTGTAAATAATGTGAAAAACTGCTAAATAAAAATAATTGATGATGTTTGTGTTTTGTTGAACCTCTAGATGTCAGTAAATATATTTGTGTTCCTCATGAGCTGTTTCGCGCCACTGATCTTCAGTTCCCGCAGACTGATACAGAAATGTCATTTGATAACATCCACCGTGTTTAAATGTCACCGGACAGCGGAGATTAAATTCACCCTTTCAGACGCACAATCTGCAAATATCAAATAATGGTGCGTCTGCAATATCATTTCAGGTTCTAGACCCAAAAATGCTAGTTGGAGACACGTAACTTTCATAATAACCTTAAACAAATTAACATTTTATCTTCTATATCACTGATGTACATTTAGTAAAACATTTATATTAATAACAGATTATTTAGCAGAGACGGGTCTTCGGTCAACAGCAGTATACAGGAAGTCCCGCCTTACACGTAAAAGAGCCAATCACATTTTATATGCAGACAGCACATGTCAATCAACTCAAGAACGCGCATGCGCATTAGCTATACAAACTGGGAAAATTATGTTTTTTAGCGTAATCTGAGGTAAAGACGCACAATTTAGGATTCCAGTGTTGTCAGATTTTACTACTGATTTGAAATATGATCTTTGATCTTAATCCTGAACAAACGTTATTGAGATTTCACTCTTTCTCCATTCAAGTAAATATTAGCTGTACTGTCATGACTGGAAATAACTTTGTTACTACATAGAATTTGCATATTTTTAAAGAAAATCCTGTTTTGTTCATCAACCCCTTGTTAAAGAGCATGGTCACATTGCACACCACACCACAAGCTTTAAAAATGATATTCTTTCATGGAAAGGTATGCAAAAAAAAAAAGAGTTCTTACTCCCTTAAAGATATTACTGAAATGTGTGGCGAGATGTCACCAGTTTGTCACAACAAAAACGTGTCCGCATCTCGACGCGGTGTCCCAGTTGGCCATTTTGCACATTCTCATAGTTGCAGTGAATTATTGAGGATTAATGACATTTTTATGCCATGTTGTTCATAACAGCTGTCAGTTGAGGGCACAACTGTTTCTGCTCTCAATAAAGCTCATTTGGGATCTTTGGAGGGCGGGGCTTTGAAAGAAGGGGCGTGGCTAATGCAACAGCTCAGCTGGACAGATTGTGTAAATTCTAGAAAGGCTAAAATCGATACAGCACAGTTACATGTTCTCTGTCGTGCCGAACTAAATATTGCAACAGAAACACAAAGTAACAGGAATCATTTAAGTGAAAATTCATATTTTATTGGTTCCATACATTAATTTAATCAAGGGCAGAAATTAAGAAAAAGTTATATCAAACAGGGACATCTCTACAAGGAAGGTTAAAAGAGGAAAAGGTTGCGGTTTTATTTCAATTACAAGTGCAGACCTTTAATTCATTCAAATTAACCCGGGAAAACCAAAAACAATCAAAAAGTACAAAAATGTTGTTAAAGTCCTCAGCAGTGTTGGGTGTAGAAATACACATGGTTAGTTGTCCACGGTTGCTCTCGCTTCAAAGTAAAACCCAGAGATGGACAAAAACGAAATGTCAATCATTGAGATCCATATAAAGATTAATATTGAATAAAAACAGGCAACAAACATGGAGACTGTGCCCTTGATTTTAATCAATCAGATTTACACAAATGAAAAAATAATAATGAAGAGGGTGAAGATGAGGTTCATGTGTTTATCTTTCGTGTTTTTACACATTAGATCAGAATGGCTTTATGTAACTCTAAGGAGGAATACATCTCAATACAGTTATACAGAACTCTGCTACTACCTTAAATATACAAGCACAAGTACACACAAATCAATCAGAAGCGCACACTAAACGACTCTTTCAAAATGGTACAAACCAATAGAATCTGAGGGTTGAAATCTTTACGGACCTCGGCGGTCCAGTTACTTCTTGGTTTGCAGCTTTCAACATCAGGTAAAAAAAAGAAAATAAATTGAATAAAAACATACTAGGGAAATAGAGGCTGGTATAAAACAGATCAAATTCTTCAAAATGTGAATCCTTCCAGATATTGAACAGCACGGGCATTGTGACATCATTTTCATGAAAGTTACGCACATTTTGGTGGTCATCATGAGATTTTCATGACTGTATTTATACATCACAGCAGAACTCCCTTGATATTGACTTTCATTTTCACTGATTTAATAATAAATATGTGAGAAATGACAATCATCTCTGACACAACGGGAACAGTGAAACATCCACACGTGCATTCACGGGTCAAATGTGTTTAAGTGCCCTGAAAAGAATGTCACAATGCAAATATAATTTGATAATTGTTTTGATTTGAGGTTAAATTTGACCAGGACATGTTCTTGACCGGTTCTGTGAGATCACCCCGAGACGTCTGACAGTAATTATTCTGAATGGACATACTCATTCAATTTCCATTTTGTGGTGAAATATGAACCGGTTTCACTAGATTCACTCTTCAACAGTCCTGTTTGTGTGTGTGTGTGTGTTGATGAAATTGTTTGTGTTGTGGTTCGGCACTCAGCTCTGGTGTCTGTTTCCTCTGACACAGGAAGTCCAGCGCTGGGCGTCGTCCTGCAGGTAGATGAATAAGTTGACCCTTGACCGAATGGCTGCAACCTCTTCCTGTTTGATACCCAACACTCCCATTGGCTGTCCCCAGCCCCGCCCCCTCGCCCTGAGTCTCACTGAGACGCTTGTGAAGTGGGGTTGTCGTTCTTGCCCTCTTGGCTGGATGGCGGTTTGTTATTCCAGGGGCTGTTGGCGCCGAGAGCGGGCGAGTTGTTAAAGCTGTCCTCATCATCGATGCCGTTGGCCGCGTCAAACTGCGTGTTCTCCAGCCGCGTTATCAGACGCTCGTCCTCGTCACCAAACTCCCCCCCCATCAGAGTGGGCTCTCCCACCACCATCACATCCTGCACAGAGGAAAGGCACAGAACAAACCATCAGCAGGTGAAAAATTATAACTTTACAAAATCAACCACTTTTATGATATTTTCTGGGTTTAAATAAGGTGTCTCTGAAAAACTGCTTTTGTTTTGTTCCCAGTCATGTCAACTGTGAGTAAAATTGTATAGATACGACAAAGCAATCAAAACTTACATTACAAATATAATTTTCATACAGACATGAGTTTAGTCATGAGATTTCACAGAATGAGTTTCATTCTGTGTCATTTGAGTCATCATTGAGTCTGTGTCATGTATTTGGCGCCATCTCCTGGTGGTCATATGTAACATTGTGCTTCATGTGGATTATCTAATGATCTATACATCTGATTATCTTGTGTGTGGACTCATTTGAAAGATAATCACTGACTCTAAATAATGATGTGTGAGATTTAATGTTCTGTTTATTTTTCATGAAGAAAAATGTGGCAAATAAGCAACACCATCATAATTGTCAAAGACATAATTAGCCATTACTCACTATATTTTTTACGTAACATTAAATATAACTGCATTAAAGCTGTAACACATTAAATGTAACCGCATTAAAGCTGCAACGCATTAAATGTAACCGCATTAAAGATGTGCCGCATTAAAGATGTGCCGCATTAAAGATGTAACGCATTAAACGTAACCGCATTAAACGTAACCGCGTTAAAGATGTGCCGCGTTAAAGATGTGCCGCGTTAAAGATGTGCCGCGTTAAAGATGTGCCGCGTTAAAGATGTGCCGCGTTAAAGATGTGCCGCATTAAACGTAACCGCATTAAAGATGTGCCGCGTTAAAGATGTGCCGCATTAAACGTAACCGCATTAAAGATGTGCCGCGTTAAAGATGTGCCGCGTTAAAGATGTGCCGCGTTAAAGATGTGCCGCGTTAAAGATGTGCCGCGTTAAAGATGTGCCGCATTAAACGTAACCGCATTAAAGATGTGCCGCGTTAAAGATGTGCCGCGTTAAAGATGTGCCGCGTTAAAGATGTGCCGCGTTAAAGATGTGCCGCATTAAAGATGTGCCGCATTAAAGATGTGCCGCATTAAACGTAACCGCATTAAAGATGTGCCGCATTAAACGTAACCGCATTAAAGATGTGGCGCATTAAAGATGTGGCGCATTAAAGATGTGGCGCATTAAAGATGTGGCGCATTAAAGATGTGGCGCATTAAACGTAACCGCGTTAAAGATGTGCCGCATTAAACGTAACCGCGTTAAAGATGTGCCGCATTAAACGTAACCGCGTTAAAGATGTGCCGCATTAAATGTAACCGCGTTAAAGATGTGCCGCATTAAACGTAACCGCGTTAAAGATGTGCCGCATTAAACGTAACCGCGTTAAAGATGTGCCGCATTAAACGTAACCGCGTTAAAGATGTGCCGCATTAAACGTAACCGCATTAAATATAACCGCATTAAATGTAACCGCATTAAATGTAACCGCATTAAATGTAACCGCATTAAAGATGTGCCGCATTAAACGTAACCGCGTTAAAGATGTGCCGCATTAAACGTAACCGCATTAAATATAACCGCATTAAATATAACCGCATTAAAGATGTGCCGCATTAAACGTAACCGCATTAAATATAACCGCATTAAATATAACCGCATTAAAGATGTGCCGCATTAAACGTAACCGCATTAAATATAACCGCATTAAATATAACCGCATTAAAGATGTGCCGCATTAAACGTAACCGCATTAAATATAACCGCATTAAATATAACCGCGTTAAAGATGTGCCGCATTAAACGTAACCGCATTAAAGATGTGCCGCATTAAACGTAACCGCGTTAAAGATGTGCCGCATTAAACGTAACCGCATTAAATATAACCGCATTAAATATAACCGCATTAAATGTAACCGCGTTAAAGATGTGCCGCATTAAACGTAACCGCATTAAAGATGTGCCGCATTAAACGTAACCGCGTTAAAGATGTGCCGCATTAAACGTAACCGCGTTAAAGATGTGCCGCATTAAACGTAACCGCATTAAAGATGTGCCGCATTAAACGTAACCGCGTTAAAGATGTGCCGCATTAAATATAACCGCATTAAATATAACCGCATTAAATATAACCGCATTAAAGATGCATTAACCGGCTCCACTTATTCCACAACGAGAGTGCTTCTGAATTTTGTCATTCGTGAACTGCATTGCTGCTCTCACACGTCATCATTACAGTTTAATGTGATCTCATGTTGTTTAATGACATCAAACGACTATTCCACAACGAACATATTTGTCCACAATTTTTTTTATTGTCGATGCTGCTGATAACGCCGACTAATCGCTTCAGCACTAACACTGATGGAAAATATATTTTTAAATAAAATGACCTACTCATTTGTGTTGCTAAGATTAACCCCACATAACCATTAAAATATGTTCTGATTGGTTGTGTTGTTTCAGGGAGCGTATCCGCATACAGTGTGGACAGACAAATTATTTGAAGTTGCAAACTTGGGTGCGAGAAGTATGAGTTGGAAAATTAAAATGTAATGATTCGGGGGGGGGCCTGTGTATCTCAGCGAGTACTGACGCTGACAGCACACCTGGAGTCGGGAGTTTGAATCCAGGGCGTGCTGAGAGACTCCAGTCAGGTCTCCAGCGTTCCAGTGTGGACGAGAGACGTAAACATAGCGAAACAGACACGGGCCCAAGAATTCACGTTTGAGTGCATTGACCGCTCTGGTATTTTTTGAAAAACAGAAGCGGTTCTTGGCCTGACTGAAATGCAGTGATCTGATTGGGTACTCACAGGAACTTGACTGGACAGCGGGAAGCTGTTTGCTGGGCTTTTCTTCTTGCTGTTGCTGTTATTAGCGCCGCCACCTGCGCTCATGTTGCTGCCACCAGACATCTTCCGCTTCCGCCGTTTACTCGGTGCCTGTCTGGCTGGTTCAGCTGCAGAGACACAGACAAGCCTTAAAACAACACAAACAACAGTAAAATCTATGAGAAGGGAAAGACTGACTTCTGACCTGGTGGAGCGACCATCCTCTGCCACTTCTGGAACAGGCAGGTCTTCAGACAGTCTCTGGGACTCAGACTGTACGTCTTGTGTCTGGACATCAGCTCCTGCATGGGCTCCAGGATCACACACAACTAAAACAGACAAGTAAAATACAAATGTGCTGATCTGATTGTACAGAATGATGTGTAGTTGAAGGAATGTACACGCACTCGGAGGTAGTTGAGGGTGGAGTTGGACAGGCCACATCTGGTGATGTTTTTGGACAGCTGATCCAACATCTGTGGGTCCTGAGCCTGAGAGTCAAAACACACAATCATCAAAGGTAACAAACAACAGCGCAAAACATTCAGAACGTAGAGACTATCAGTTATATAATATTAATTTCCCAATAACACTAATATTAGTCATTTTAAGTCCTTTGTTTAAATGTGAAGCTGTTTTAGCACAGATTCCAGATTTATAGTTCATTTGTTATCACTAATCTTTCGGTTAGCATACACGCTCAAAATGAAAACACATAATAATCAAATGAGAAGAAATATATGTATTAAATTCACAGGATTATCCAGAGACACTTTCACATGATTAATATTTATATGCAAACATTTCACAGACTGTGATGATGTGTTTCTGCCTTAATCAGCAACATAAATCTAACAAACTTTATATATTATTATTTCTTTTTTTCCATTTCAGAATTCAAATATGCTTCCAGGGACACAAAAATATGGCTAAAAAAAAATATGATAGATAATGTTTTAATAGTTAATAGTGATGTCATTACAATCCACATTGGTTCTGATTGGCAGCAACATTCACATATTTCAAAGAAAACCATTAATAATATAAATATGTAATGCTAAATCATTGTAGATTAAAACCTGGAAATTTCAAAAGGACGAATCTTTTGTCAAATTTCCAGCAATAACTATATCGTTACCCTGATGCCCAACGCTATATGTGGTTATCCTAAACTCCAGAGACCATGCTGGTTCCTTTTATAACTCCTCTAGTATTTATCAGGCATATATAATAGTGTCAGGCTGTTTATCTGGGACTGACATGCATGGCCAGGATGCTGCGGGGAATGAGCTCTCTGTGCTGCCGGATGCTGAAATGCCACGTCTTTATCCTCATCATGTCATCAAACATGAACTCCAGGTACAAACGGCCCTCCACACACACCTGAAGAGATCAGCAGAGTTTCACACACATGCAGTTGAAGTCATTAAAACTCATTATTTAACCACTGCACAGATTTAATATTAGCAAACTATAGTTTTGGCGAGTCGTTTAGGACATCTACTTTGTGCATGCACAAGTAATTTTTCCAACAATTGTTTACAGACCGATTGTGTCACTTTTAATTGATTATATCACAGTTCCAGTGTGTCAGAAGTTTACATACACAAGTTAACTGTGCCTTTAAGCAGCTTGGAAAATTCCAGAAAATTATGTCAAACCTTTAGACAATTAGCCAATTAACTTCTGATAGGAGGTGTACTGAATTGGAGGTGTACCTGTGGATGTATTTTAAGGCGTACCTTCAAACTCAGTGTCTCTTTGCTTGACATCATGAGAACATCAAAAGAAATCAGACAAGACCTCAGAAAAACTATTGTGGACCTCCACAAGTCTGGTTCATCTTTGAGCCATTTCCAAACACCTGAAGGTGCCACATTCATCTGTACAAACAATAGTACACAAGTATAAACACCATGTGACCACACAGTCATCATACCGCTCAGGAAGGAGACGCCATCATGTGACCACACAGTCATCACACAATCAGGAAGGAGACGCCATCATGTGACCACACAGTCATCACACCGCTCAGGAAGGAGACGCCATCATGTGACCACACAGTCATCACACCGCTCAGGAAGGAGACGCCATCATGTGACCACACAGTCATCACACAATCAGGAAGGAGACGCCATCATGTGACCACACAGTCATCATACCGCTCAGGAAGGAGACGCCATCATGTGACCACACAGTCATCACACAATCAGGAAGGAGACGCCATCATGTGACCACACAGTCATCATACCGCTCGGGAAGGAGACGCCATCATGTGACCACACAGTCATCATACCGCTCGGGAAGGAGACGCCATCATGTGACCACACAGTCATCATACCGCTCGGGAAGGAGACGCCATCATGTGACCACACAGTCATCATACCGCTCGGGAAGGAGACGCCATCATGTGACCACACAGTCATCATACCGCTCAGGAAGGAGACGCCATCATGTGACCACACAGTCATCATACCGCTCAGGAAGGAGACGCCATCATGTGACCACACAGCCATCATACCGCTCAGGAAGGAGACGCCATCATGTGACCACACAGCCATCACACCGCTCAGGAAGGAGACGCCATCATGTGACCACACAGCCATCACACCGCTCAGGAAGGAGACGCCATCATGTGACCACACAGTCATCACACCGCTCAGGAAGGAGACGCCATCATGTGACCCCACAGTCATCATACCGCTCAGGAAGGAGACGCCATCATGTGACCACACAGCCATCACACCGCTCAGGAAGGAGACGCATTCTGTCTCCTAGAGATGAACGTAGTTTGTGTGAAAAGTGCAAATCAATCCCAGAACAACAGCAAAGGACCTTGTGAAGATGCTGGAGGAAACGGGTGGACGAGTATCTAGATCCACAGCAAAACGAGTCCTATATGGACATCACCTGAAAGGCTGCTCAGCAAGGAAGAAGCCGCTGCTCCAAAACCACCATAAACAAGCCAGACTACAGTTTGCAACTGCACATGGGGACAAAGATCTCACTTTTGGGGAAATGTCCTTTGATCTGATGAAACACATATTGATCTGTTTGGCCATAATGACCATCATTATTTTTGGAGGAAAAAGGGTGAAGAACAGCATCCCAACTGTGAAGCATGGGGGTGCAGCATCATGTTGTGGGGGGGCAGCATCATGTTGTGGGGGGTGCAGCAGCATGTTGTGGGGGGTGGAGCATCATGTTGTGGGGGGTGGAGCAGCATGTTGTGGGGGGTGCAGCAGCATGTTGTGGGGGGGCAGCATCATGTTGTGGGGTGACAGTAGCATGTTGTGGGGGGTGCAGCAGCATGTTGTGGGGGGTGCAGCATCATGTTGTGGGGGTGGAGCATCATGTTGTGGGGGGTGCAGCAGCATGTTGTGGGGGTGCAGCATCATGTTGTGGGGGGTGCAGCATCATGTTGTGGGGGGTGCAGCATCATGTTGTGGGGGGTGCAGCAGCATGTTGTGGGGGGTGCAGCAGCATGTTGTGGGGGGTGCAGCAGCATGTTGTGGGGGTGCAGCATCATGTTGTGGGGGGGCAGCATCATGTTGTGGGGTGACAGCATCATGTTGTGGGGGGTGCAGCATCATGTTGTGGGGGGTGCAGCATCATGTTGTGGGGGGTGCAGCAGCATGTTGTGGGGGGTGCAGCAGCATGTTGTGGGGGGTGCAGCAGCATGTTGTGGGGGGTGCAGCAGCATGTTGTGGGGGGTGCAGCAGCATGTTGTGGGGGGTGCAGCATCATGTTGTGGGGGTGGAGCATCATGTTGTGGGGGGTGCAGCATCATGTTGTGGGGGGGTGCAGCATCATGTTGTGGGGGTGGAGCATCATGTTGTGGGGGGTGCAGCATCATGTTGTGGGGGTGCAGCATCATGTTGTGGGGGGTGCAGCATCATGTTGTGGGGGGTGCAGCATCATGTTGTGGGGGTGGAGCATCATGTTGTGGGGGTGGAGCATCATGTTGTGGGGGTGTTTGCTGCAGGAGGGACTGGTGCACTTCACTAAATAGATGACATCATGAGGAAGGAATATTATGTGAATATATTGAAGCAACATCTCAAGACATCAGACAGGAAGTTAAAGCTCGTCACAAATGGGTTTTCCAAATGGACAATGACCCCAAGCACACATCCAAACCTGTGGTAAAATGGCTTAAGGACACACAAAGTCAAGATATTGGAGTGGCATCACAAAGTCCTGACCTCAATCTGAGGTCTACAAATCTGACTCAGTTACACCAGTTCTGTCTGGAGGAATGGGACAAATTTCCAGCAACTGATTGTGGGAAGCTTGAGGAAGGATTCCCAAAACATCTGACCAAAGTTACACAATTTAAAGGCAATGCTGCCAAATACTAACAAAGTGTATGTAAACTTCTGACCCGCTGGGAATGTGATGAAAGAAATAAAAGCTGAAATAAATCATTCTCTCGACTATTATTCTAATAAAACAGCAATGCAAACTGACCTCAGACAGGGAATGTTTCTACTGATGAATTAAATGTCAGGAATTGTGAAAAACTGAGTTTAAATGTTTTTGGCTAAAGTGTATGTAAACTTGTGACTTCAACTGTGCATCCAGAATTTCACATTATATTACTATTTCTGTAAACCCCCCCCCACACACACACACACACACACACACACCTGTGTGAACATGGGTTTGCCATTCTGTGTGACCATCGTGCACTGATCGCAGTCTAGAGACACAAAGTTGTTGTGGAAAGACTCTTTCGGGTGTTTCAGGATGTAGTACAGCTCGTTGGCGCCGCCCTCAAACACACTCCTGAAATAACGTGGAATCAGCGTCCGACCAATCGCTGACGAGAGAGAGAGAGAGAGAGAACATATCAAACTGAGATAAAGGCATAAATTCAATCGACTTTGGTCCTTCCCAATAAATGCATGTCCAATCGTTTACTCTAGTACAGATGCGGCCTTTGAAAAGCATGTTTATTCATACGCCACCAGGCAATCCAGCCTATCAGCATTGAGATTGCTTGGAGGAAAGTGAGAGAGGATCTTGGACTTCCTGGTAAGTTCTGAAAATATGCACGTCTACTTGATTCCAGCTATTGGTTGAACTTTACTATGAACCAAGTCATAGAAGCCCCGCCTCCTGTCCTTTTCCGGAAGAGAAGCGGGAATACTCGCAGGCTCGCGTTACTTGTTTAAACACACATTTATAATCCAGTGGTCAAACTCGCCGAGCAATGCGAGAATTTTCACCTTGTTAGAAAGGTATTCAAAAATATTAAATATAAAGGCTACAATTCGTCCTGAAAAGAAATGCTGGACTGCAAAGATGACTGAAAGTGAGACTGATTGTAACACGTGCTCTGCATGTTTATTGCAGGGACGCCACGAGTTCCTTGAAAAATATTATTAGGTTATTTTAAAAGATACAATTTCAATGTGTAGAGCAAATCCATTATGTTTTAAAATCATGTTTAATATGGATACGCATTGTTCATGTCACAGCAAAGAGCACTTGTGAATGTCTTATGGAAATATGGATACTCTGATTTCTCAGAGGGTCGTTGGATTACTCAATTTGAGAACTTCTGGATTTTGATTTGCCTAAATCATTCACAGTTCTTATGGGAGTAGCACATAGTTAATCCCTAATTAAAGATTATTTGGATTTTCAAATATATTTGCTTGTAACTAAATATTTTAAAGTGATTCAATTCAAACCTTGTTGATTTGTTTTACGGCTCATAAATATGTGGCTGGTCAAGGATGATGGGCAGGATGTGTGAATTAATACAGAATTTTGATTGTCGCTCTGAAAACTCTGGCTCGTAACTGCTGGTCTAGGACCACTGTATTGGTGTGTGTGTGTGTGTGTGTGTGTGTCTGAGAGACTGTGTTTGTATGTCTGTGTGTGTGTGTGAGTGTGTGTGTGCGAGAGTGAGTGTGTGCGAGTGTGTGCGAGAGAGCGAGTGTGTGCGAGAGAGCGAGTGTGTGCGAGCGTGTGCGAGTGTGAGTGAGCGTGTGTGTGTGTGCGAGAGTGAGTGTGTGCGAGATAGTGAGTGTGTGCGAGTGTGTGCGAGAGAGTGAGTTTGTGCGAGAGTGTGCGAGAGAGTGAGTGTGTGCGAGTGTGTGCGAGAGAGTGCGAGAGAGTGAGTGTGTGCGAGTGTGTGCGAGAGAGTGAGTGTGTGCGAGTGTGTGCGAGAGAGTGAGTGTGTGCGAGAGAGTGTGTGCGAGCATGTGCGAGTGTGAGTGTGAGAGTGTGAGTGTGAGTGAGCGTGTGTGTGAGAGTGTGTGTGTGAGTGTGTGCGAGAGAGTGAGTGTGTGCGAGAGTGTGCGAGAGAGTGTGTGTGTGCGAGCGTGAGTGAGCGTGTGTGTGTGAGAGTGTGTGTGAGTGAGTGAGTGAGTGTGCGAGAGAGTGCGAGTGTGTGCGAGAGAGTGCGAGTGTGTGCGAGAGAGTGCGCGTGTGCGAGTGTGTGCGAGAGTGCGCGAGAGTGAGCGTGTGCGAGAGTGAGCGTGTGCGAGCGTGAGCGTGTGCGAGCGTGAGTGTGTGCGAGTGCGCGAGAGTGAGCGTGTGCGAGCGTGAGCGTGTGCGAGCGTGAGTGTGTGCGAGCGTGAGTGTGTGCGAGCGTGTGTGTGTGAGAGTGTGTGTGAGTGAGTGAGTGTGTGTGTGTATTTTGTGTTTCACAATTGTTTTTTGGCCAATCCTATGGATGTTTTGCGAAATTATTGTCAAGTGTCAAAATTATTGCTATATTATATATATGACAAAGTTAATAAATGGCTTTTATTGACATTATATTTTAGTTTATCTGTTAATTTTAATTAGATCAGAGAATGTTGATAGAAGGGGATTTTTATCTAGAAATAAAATTCTTTATTTAATAATGCAAATAGCTCCATGTGTGACAAGTCATGTTACAATGTGTTCTACGGGGCACGATGTAACATTTTATTTTCCTTCTTTCCAGGTAGATGGACAAAAAAACGATATGCTGTATTCATGAAACAAGACCACATATTTGTGCCAGACACGTGTAGAATTAATGTGAAAAAAAGAAAAATTCTTTGAACTCCAAGTACATGTACACAAACTTAAGAAAACCTAAAAGTGTTTGTTTGTGCCCCGTTCTCCCCTACAGAGGTGTGTAAGAATTGTAGAAATATTATGTTTCATGTTTTTAATGATTTAACTGCCATCATAAAGGGGAGCTTTTTCTATTATTATTATTATTATTCTGTACAAAACGGCATAAAATGTTTTTCTGCATATTTTTTCCATTTTTCTCCCTTCATTCACAAGTGGTGCATTATGGGAAATACCAGAAAAATACTTGATATTTTGATATAGGCCTTTATGTAATGGACTAAAACAATAACCAACGAGAAACACATTTCTCTCACTCATCACAAACACGATCTACTGCTAAAAAAACAAAAAAAAGACGTGAAGTGCACAAGGAAAATACCTGATGAGGCTTCACCTCACCGAAACTCCACGCTTGGCATTTAATTGGGTCATCCTCTCGTTTGTAGTCTACTTATTTCAACCAAGGCCACTGATGTTACGCTTGTTCTTTTTAACGGTGCAATACTGTGCACTTTGCGTTAAGATGATGAGCTCTTGATGTTTTTAAGTCGTGAATAAGACAAGCTAACCTGTTTTAAGTTTACTATTACGCCTCCTCCTTCCCATTAAATCCCTTTACAGCCCTCTACCGCGTCACACCGTGTGATGTCACAGGATCGGTTTCCCTTTGACGTGCATTCTCAAAGGCGGCATCTGTAAGTGTAGTAGATGTGTGCAGCTCACTGTATCGTTTAGGGCCGTCCTCCAGACAGAAAGTGATGGTGAGCATTGCGTCATCTTCGAAGAATTCAGTAGTAAAAGCGTCCCACCACAGATTATCACAGTCCTGAGAGAGACACAAACAGTAAGACCATTCAGTTCTTCAACAGGTGTCTCCGTGCTAACATTATTGGGTTTATGTCAGATATATAAAATGCATCTTCAATTATTCAAATCTTCAAAGTGCTGTTGGTCAAGAGTGCCAACAGGAGATAAAACACCCAGATCAGAACATCCGTCTGACCTCTGTCCAGTTCTGGAGCCGCTTGTTCAGTTCAAATATCCTGTAGTCGGTCTGATTTCCATACGGTGTGTGTCTCCTGAGAGAGAGAGAGAGAGCTTATTAGCACGCACAGATCCAAACTCACACAATCTTTAGATGCTACACATGTGTTCTAGTGCTCTAAAATATACTGCAGTAGCAAGAGTTCAAGACTCAATCACATTCCAGTTGTGTGTGTCCTTCATGTCTGTTGAGCTTTACATTTACAGTCTTCCTCTTCAGAGAAAACACACCAAAAATACTGATGACTCCAATCAAAGGACACCAATGCCTTTGATATGCCAGCACAGGACAGAAAACTGCACTCAAACCATTTCAAAGGGTGTTTACTAGTGGTCGACCGATATCTCGCGGTGTCTGATAAACCTGCCGATTTTCGGACATTATTAATTACCGTATCAGCGGACACATTTTCTCATTTGGTCGATTTGTTTCATGAGGGCGCTGAGAATCGTCTGCTTGCATGTGAAGCGACTGAGACGTATAAACAACCACGTTTAGTTTTTGTCACGGTTCATTTTGTTGTTTCGTGCCATCGTGTAACTGCAATAACAGACCGGTGTGCAACACAGAGTCATTTAACCGGTCCACACATCAGAGCTGCGACAGACACGTTTCAGCTCAATGTTAAAGTGTTCGTCTCATTCCCCCTCTCTCTCCTCAACAGTTCCCGGTCACTTTTAACCACAGCTCGTGCTGGATCAGAGATTATTTAGCAGAGACGGTCCACTTCTATTTCAATAAATGGGAGAAATTGGAACGCCCAACCAAGAAGCTGTAGCGCCGCCCAACGGATGTAGAAAGGAAGTTTCGTCACCTTTTAGATACAGACGTCGCCTGTCAATCATCTCGAGAACGCGCATTAGCTATACATGCCGGGAAAATAGCATTTTTTAGTGTAATTTTTTGGGGTTAAGAAGCACAGTTTATGACTCTAGTATTGTCAGATTTTAAATATGTTCTTCGTTCGTAATCTTGACCAACTGTTCTTGAGATTTCTGTCCTTCTCCACTCAAGCAGATAGGAGCTGCACTGGCATGACTGGAAATAACCTCCCGAGAGCGCTCCAAACATGACCAACAGTGGACTGACTCGCTAGAAAGACTTTGGCACGACTCTTATTCACTGTATGTATAACTGGTTTGATTCTGTATGTTTTGAGTAAATGTGATTGTTAATGCACACATGCCATCCATGGCTGCTGGACTTCTGCGTGTACTGTTATTTCCTTCTTCCTAATATATGAACAATTTCTTCATAAAAGTGCAAATAAATTACTAAAATTTGATGACGAAACAAAAATCTGAGGAAACTGCCTTTTAAAATACAATATTATTTTAGATTTTTTTATTTATTTTTTATTTTTTTTACAAAGTTTTGTGTGAATTTTAGTAAATATAGAGAGTTTATTCATTTTGTAGCAATTTCACGTTTATGTTATTTACTATATTAAACTGTGTGGTATATCGGCATTGAATCAGCCTATCGTTACCCTGCTCTCAGGATATCGGCATCGGCCATTAAAAACCCATATCGGTCGATCACGAGTCTTTACAGTGACCGGTGATGTACAGAAGTCTCACCCGATGCCAGGCTCCAGGTATGTGGGGGGGTACATGGGCGTCGGGCTACAGAAACAAAACGAAGACCATCAGAGATCACACCTCATAATCACATAACATGCTTATAAACAGCACACAGCTCTGATGACATCATAAACCTGACAATAACGTACACATAACCGTGTCAAGCAGTGGTTCTCAACAGTTCTGCTTTTGGACCCAGTTTTTACATTCAACAACAAGTGACGACAAAGTACACAAACACCACAACCTGTGTTGAATGTAGTCTGGGTCACATTGTCTCTTATTTCACATAGTTTTGTTCAGTTTTCAAATAAAAGGGCATGTTGCCAACAACAAACAATACAGGATGTTTTTTCTCCCCCTTTTAAATACTGATGAGATCATTTATACATTTACAGAATTATTTATTTAATAAATTACATGGTAAGCTGATTAATTTTTCAAATTAATTGCAATTAAATCGCATTTGTAAATATTTGCAGAGAAAGCCCATCAAATAACAATAATTAAATATATAATGATAAAATAATTATAAATAGTTCGATTTAAATCATTATAAATAATACTCAAACCAGCCCGTCTGGCACCAATGTCACATTTTCCCCATTCTGATGGTTGATGTGAACATGAATTGAAGCTCCTGACCAGTATCTGCATTATTTATACACTGCTGCCACATGATTGGCTGATTAGATATGACATGAATAAGTAGAAAATTGCCAGTTATAATAAAACTGATGTCCAATAGATTTCACCTAATAGATTATTAACTATAATTTGTCAGAATAGCAGTTACTGTTACTCTTGTAAAACTCTGATTAATTTTAGAAAGAGTGATGTGTGTAACCCTCATTCTTTTGGCGAATGCACATTTTCTTTGTCAGGTCTGTCCAGCAGTTTGAGAGGTTTGACTTCCTCTATAGCACTTTAAACTGGACCATATTCACCAGGACTCGAGTCGCATCAGTGTTGTGGTCTGCACTGCATTACCGAGGGAAGGCCGGATAATCCGCACGCTCCAGAGATACAGTAGGTAAGAGAAGAGCAGATTATTGGTTCAGTGATGCCACATTAGCAGGAAAACCAGGCTTCAATCTTTTAGCTTTTACAGATGATAAGTAAATTAAGCGTGTAGAAAGTGCCAAACAAGAGATTAAATTACATTTGCCTCAAACTAAAATTTTGCTTGTGGCAAAGGAAGACCCCTGGCATTGCTCTTTCCCATTGCTCTAAGTGCCGTTACACACAGGAAGTGTTGATTCAGTAGATATGACACCCATGAGACTTTACTACCCTGACACACTGGAGGCCACACCCACTTCCTGGATACTGCCCAATCAGAATGTGATGTAAGAAAGTGATTGACAGCTTTGTTTACCACCACAGCACAGAATTAGTCCAATACACAATCATTTCCTGTTTGGGCTATCTGAGAGAAACAACCCACCGACTGCTGATTCAGCTGAAGCACACACACACACACACATTCTCTCTCTCTCACTCTCACTCTCTCACACACACTCTCTCACTCCCTCTCTCTCACACACACACACACGCACGCACACACACACTCTCTCTCTCTCTCTCTCTCTCTCTCTCTCTCTCACACCCCCACACACACACACGCTCACACCATTGTCAGCATTGTGCAGGGAGTGCTTTAGTGGGCATTACTGTAAACCAGGGGTCTCAAACTCAAATTACCCAGGAGCCACCAGCCATGTGGTGTTCCTGATTGAATAGATAAGTGTCATGTATATACATTTCAGAGTTTCCGCTAGAAAAAAATGGTGCCAGAGGTTTCGTTTTACGGACATTTTGATGATATGCCGGTCAAATATCGCCTCTTAATTAGTCAAGTTGAGGAAAACTGGAGGCAGGCTATGTAACTTAAAAAAATGACATAATCAGGCCGTATAGAATGCAACATGTTTATTAGCCTAACTTTCAAATAGACGGAAAAAAAACATGAACGTCCGATTGGCGTTTCACAAACCAATCCCCCTTCCCCACATAACATATCTGAATAGTAGCCTATTGTTTTTACTCAAGCGAACTTAATTATACACTCTCAGTATGTCTCATTTAGCTGGTAACATTTAAATTGGCCACTGTGAAATGACTCCTTGTCAAATGAACTGGAACACACAAATGACTAGGCCTATAACATTGTCTCGCGTCATTTTAGACTTTTTACGCTGTTTTGCAGTGCTGAATTGTGCAGCGGCCGATTAAAATCAAAACTTCCCAGTGTCTCTCCACAACTTGCAATGCGCATAAGCCGCGTAACCTTGTTCTCCGCAAGGCGACTTCGCTGCTTCGTCTTGATCCGATTCTGCAGCGAGAACCCCCTCTCTGCAGGAACACTCGAGACCGGGATTACACAGGCTATCTTGGCGAGCTTGGTCCACTCTGGATACATTGTAGGCTTATTCTCAAATTCAGATTGTGTTAGGGGGGCGGGATTATTAGGCAATTTTAATCGGACAATTTGACCGGAGAGATTTAATTTAGTCGGACATTTCATTTTTTTTCCGGCCAATGTCCGGTAATTACCGGACAACGGAAACCCTGATACATTTATATATATAGTATATATTTACGCACACACAGTAAATATATATAACCGTAACAAAGAAAGAAACATTTTATATAATTTATAATAAATAATAATAATAATAATATATTAATATACATAATAATATTTTGTTTGATAGTTTCCAAAATGTTTGTAACCTTCCTGCTGTGCCCAGGCAAACTTCCGTAACTGTTTTAGGAAAAGCTCTCCAGGCTGACGTGTTGTGCTCATCACTTAATATTTGTTGGGATAGTATGTGAACAGAGAGCTGGGCTTGACTCTCCCCTCATATTTCCCTGATATGAAGTATATTGATGATGTCTCGATACAGACAATACTTTCAGTTCAAAATAATGCAGTAAGAGTCTGATGAAGCGCACAGACAGTGAGAATAATCACAGAAGGACTCGTGAACACTGATGCACAGGCTGAAATACACAGGACAGTCCTGACTGCACATCGACAAAAAGACAAATCCGACACATTTATAGCCAGGTTTGGAATCCAGGCTTGAGGCTTTTTGGGGTCTGAAAAAGAGGACGTTTGTTCATCCTAAATTTCACAATTTCACATTTATTTTGCCGTGGCGCTCCGTTAATAGTTTTAGTTACAGGCGCAGGTAAAGCCTGCAGTTATTGATGCATGGTGGAGTGATTCAGACTGATCTGCATGTTCAGTCATGACAGCTGATATTGGAGGTAGCGGTCTCGTTCAGAGACGAGTCGAGAAATATCACGAGCTGCTTTGATGTAATGGTGAGATGTTAATTAAATATACGACATGACTTAAATAGCAATAAGTTTACTCTTATCTGACAATTAAATCATTTTCCTTCAGTTGGACGGCAAAATAAGTGAAGAAACAGAGTGGCCGATGCTTCCGGTACAGACAGCTCCGTAGATCATGCTGGAAGCAATGTAGTTTTGTTAAGTGTGGAATATATCGGGCTATGGCTTAATAATCATTTAAGAGAATTACAGCAAACATTAAAGACCAAAACTAAATGCAGAAAGTAAAAATTCATATGCGGCCCGGGTTTGAGCAAGCCGTTCACACTCACACAAGCTGTATGAAACTTTCCCCAAAAACGGCCCATGTGCCGGTAGTTTGAGACCCCTGCTGTCGGCCTTTATGAGAGCTGGTGATATAGCCATACATAAATCAACTGTACATCAATTCTAAATCACAGCTATTGTTTATATATACACAAACGACATTCAACAAAATGCATTTCTGAGACAAAAAAACATACATTTAATATCTGGAGCCCTGGTTAATTATTGACCCATCATTATTTACTCACACTCATGTCCTTCCAAACCCATATGACTTTCTTTCTTGCAAGGAACACAAAAACAGACGTGAGGCAGAATGTTACTGACGAACAACCTCAGTCAACTTTCACTTTTACTGTGTGGGAACAAGAACATCTTTTGTGTTCCACGCAAGAAAGAGACAACATGAGGGTGAGGAAATGATGACAAAACTCTCTCTGTAACCCTGAAAGGACCGTAATAAAATGAGCAGACTCACCCCACGTCTCTGTCCAGCATGGTGCCGGGGTGGAAGAGGGGGAAAGCACTTCCGTTGGGGGGCTCCTTCGGGGAGTACAGCTTGAATGACTTGGAGGAACAGCCTGAACGAGACAGAAAGAACGTTTCATTATGAGTCATACACAAATAAAGTTTCATTCAGCTCTTTGTTTGTAAGATGAGATGCATGTTTATCTGCAGCCGGTTAGTGATCTTACTAGTGCTCTTTTGATGTCTGTACAATGGCTTCAAACATGGCTCATTTGCTCATGGCAACATATTTCAGAGAAGGAACGATTCATTTCAGTATGTTGATGTTGTGTGTGTGTGTGTGTGTGTGTGTGTGTGTGTGTGTGATGCATTCAACCACAATGACCTCAAGTGTGAAAAGATATGCACACAATCTGCTTTTTTCTTCATTGGGATTTTATTAATTTTGTTATCAGCCTTTTTGATTTCTGATCTGGACTTGATATGGATTCATATTTCTGTTACAATGTTTATTCTGTTTACATGTTTTTAGAATCTCTATTTTACAATAGAACCTTTTAGGTACAATTCAAAAATGTTAATTTTACTAATTATATTTTATCATTAGTTTTTCATCAAATGGGGCACATTTTAACTTTTGAAAAATGTTCAAATTCAGTGTATTCCATCAATTAATATCGTGGAATTACATGTATTATGTTGCATATATATTTTTGTTACATTTGTATTGTTTAGAAGTAAACAATGGCCCCCAAAAAAGTTGCATACTCCAATATTTCATTGGACCGCCTTTCGCTTTGATCAAGTCGCACATTCGCCATGGCATAGTTTCTACAACCGTACGCAACTTCACAACGTTTATTTCCATTCAGTCACATTCATTTTTAGCCGAGATCTTGTATTGATGACGGGAGAGTCGAATCACCCCGTAAAGTGTTCTCCAGCACATCCCAAAGACTTTCAGTGGGGTTACGGTCAGGACCCCGAGTGAAAGTGATTCCTCATGCTCCCTCAAACACCCTTTCACAGATGAATCTCGTCATTGTTGTCCTGGAATATGCCCGTCCCGTCAGAGAAGAAAACAATCTACTGATGGGATAACCTGGATATTCAGTACCTCGCTTTGGAACAGGGTAAATCTGGACCCATCAGACCACATGACCCTTTTCCTTTGTCCCACAGTCCAATCTTTATGCTCTCTGGCAAACTGAAGTCGTTATGTCCGATTAGCCTCACTAACCGTCTTTCCTGTGGGCACACAGCGGTTCAGTCCCAATCCTGCAAGTGCTCGAGTGCGTGTGGAAATGCTCTTACGTTCACCATTAAACACAGACGTCAGTTCGACTGTCCATTTTTTATGCCGTGACTAAGCGTTTAAGTGATCCCAGATCGCAATCGTTCAAGATTTTGCTCTGACCACATCTGTTCTGCGCAGCTGACGGGTCACCGCTATCCTCCTATGTTCTCATAACGCGCTGGACAGTTCTTAACCCAATTCCAGTGATTTCAGCAATCTCATTAGTTTTCTTTGCTTGATGCAGGACAAACATGTGCTCCTTTTGAAGCACAGTAACATGTTTTCCACGACCACGGGATACTTCATCTGACGTGATAAAGAAAAGAGAAGCTACACACTGCATCAGTGAGGATTAAAATAATGACTGCCAGCTGAAACACATGCATCACTGCAATAATGATGCAGTCACAGGCGCTTAATTATCTGCTTATTTACATCCAAATGCAGACTTCGTTGTGTCCAGGCGGTATATTTACATTGATATGTAGAGCAAGTGATAAATCAGTACTGTCTCTTTAAGACTACAGCGTATAACAGAGACATTATTGAGTGACATATGTGTGGATCTTGTCTTTGGACACACAGAACGAGTTAAACCTGAAATGACTCTAATGTGCTAATGACTTTATCTCCAGTGAACGACTCATATGAACATTCACTGGCCAGTGGACAATCACAGACAGCTTTAGTCGCATAACGTGAGATTTGGTAGCACTGTAGAGGGTTGCCCATAAGAGTGATGGATCGATCTTAAGAATCAATATCATTCAAACGAAGATCACGATGCATGAGATAATCAATATTTGTACCCAGCCCTAGATATCAGCATCGGCCATGGAAAAATCCATATTGGTAAACCACAAATCAAAGAAACATATTCCAAGCAGGATTCTCCACAGGAAAAGCACTTGACATTGATTGAACAAAGGCAAATATCCGTTAAACATCTACCAAACACGGGCACCATGAAACACGTGTACTATATACTATATGTGTACATGTCTATATGTTACATCCTCAATGTAAACAAGGACTCATATTCACAAACAGATATTATTCAAATGTTTACAACAAATTTACAACCAATCAGATTGAACTATTCGACTCTTCAATACAGATTATAATAGAGTCATTCAACTTGCAAAGCAAATGCTGAAGAGTCAAACTAAAGTAATGAAATCATACGGCCGTACAGGAAGTGTCCTTTATTAAACATTCACTGGACACGGGTGCCCCTCTCCACATCATCACATCAGCGTTACGGTGGGCAGGCCAGCAATACACAGACAGACTAATGCATGAACTTACTTTTTTGGTTAAAGTAATAACATTTGCACTATTAAAACATTCATTATTATTAATCGCTCACAGAAAAAAATATTTATGAAAAATGTTCAAATAGTTAAAAAAACATTGATATCTGTAACTGCATTGTCACTAGATCAGTTTCACAATGATCTTTTTACGATTTTACTAATCAAATTCCAAATAATTTCATATAATCAATAATTACCTTGTTACTAGCACAAATATCCATTCCTAATATCAACAATTGAACTCATAAAAATGCTGTAAATTAATTTCAACACGTTATATTTAGATTTCAGGTGCTAATCACTTTAAGTAATTGAAGTTTTAAGTTTTCTTACTAGTTAATAAGCTGTTGCGATTTTAAATAATCATCTGATCAGGGTTATTTCATCTAACTGCACTTATTGTCAGTTCACCACACCGCGGATGTCAACCAGAGCAGCTACTGTCCGGAAGAGCATGTGAAGCACTTCCCCGATGCACCGCCGTCAGCAGCACCAAAATATAAAAACTCTACTGTGATAACACACGCAAGGCACTCTCAACATCTCTTCATGAGATATAAAGACTCGTCAAATAATGTGTCAAAATGAACAAATCAGGAAATAAAGATTTTACTATTACCTAACACAATAACATAATATTATATAAAATATATATATATATTATGGCTGGGCAATAAAACTATCTCATTATTTATCGTGATAAAAAAAATCCACGATATCGGTGATAAGCTGAGGAATTTTCTATATTTAGTGCGTCACTAAAAACGCTTTCTCAGGTTGTGTTTCCACTGGCGAGGAAGAAATCCACTCCAACACGCTCACAACGCTAGGACACAGCGTGGCACTCAGCTGCCATAGGAATGAACAGAAAATGCAATCTCAGCTTCACAACGCGCCAGTGGAAACGTAGGGTCAGACTGGATGAATGTGCTAATGTTAGCTGCCTTGCTAACGATTAGGCTACGTCAGACAGCGGTCCGGACCCTGGATCGATTCCATCTGCACTGCAAGACTTCATGATGACGGTTGCGCCCTCTCTTCGTCTAAAAAGCGTGACAGAACTACAGTGCTGTTTATGCATCATTTCTGCCCCGTCCCGCATGCCTTGCCTCTTTCCGGCATGTGTGTAGATACGAGGCGCCGCATGAGTTAATGGGGTTCCAAAGCATCTTTTGACCATAACGTTATTTCCTTCTAAATGCAGTTTTATTAATTAAACAGATATCAACACATTTACAATGACAGACATCATGAATTATGTTTTTTTTACCAGATGAAATTCCATTTTTATATTAAGAATGTGTATTTTCACAAGTCTTTTTAATATAATGTATTAATGCTTTTTCTAATGCAAAATGAATCACTAATATCAAAAATGAGCCCTTTCACTAGTCTAGTAATAATTCCATTGCTGGCATTAAGAATATCAAATAGTGAAAACTGCATTTTAGATATCTATAATGCGTATGCTGCACATGATTAAATGTTAAAATGGCTTGCCATACACAGACATGAATTTATTCAACAACTCTGACATATATGTCACACTGAACATGAACACGCTTGTGATGATGCGAAACAAGATATTCAACAGTTTTGTCATTTTAGCTACGAAGTAAATAAATAAGTGTGAGCATGAGATTGTAAAAGCGTCCCATTAAGAGATCCTGTTCAGCTGCTTGTTAATGACTTTCTAAATCAAATCAAACAACAAACTCAAACTCTACGCGCAGTAAATAGCTTTCTTTAAAACATCCCTTCCCTATGTACATGCATTACTTTAGGCTAAAATGTGCTGATAATCGAATTTTCTTTCAAATGTGCCACATGATGAGTTAAGTGCATACAGGACGGCCCGTTGTGAATCACAGCAGGCATCATAATAACATACATGAAGACAAACTACAGCCATGTTGTGTTGATTTTCTGCCTGGAATAACAGACTAATGTTGCATCACATGTGTAAAGTCGTAAATGATGTTCAGATGATCTGTTAATGAGTGTTTACACCACAGAGACGAGCTTCCAGTAAATGGAAATGAGAGGAGAAACACTAGAAATACTTGATCTGTCAACACCACTGCTGCATATCACACCACCAACATCTTATTATAGAAAAAACACCATTTTACCCAAATAAATGTCATTAGTACACAGTTTACAGATTTACAGAGCGGTCTGATGAAATACACCAGACTAAAATCAGATTTTCATTGTATAAATCAGGACATTGTTTATAAATTAATAGTTGAATGATTTTAACATCACGAGAATGTGAAATATGTTGACAAATCCCTGAAAATACACTATAAATATTTATATATAAAATAAATACAGATTAAAGGATTTAATGCTGAAATGAGTTAAGAGATTAATATTTATTGTAGGGATTTTATTAGTAGTATAGTACTTATTTATGACTTATAGATCATTTAAAAAACAGATGAAAGGACTTAGTGCTGAAATGAGTTCACACAAATCACATCGAGTACAAATTAGTTCATTTAAAGTGTTTATTCGCGCAATAATTAGTGATTAATGAATTAATTATAGTAGATTGGGAGTACAGTATATGAACAGATCAGTGTTTACACTAACACACACATATTTATGTTGTTATATTAACACATTTACTCGATCTGAGAGACTTTAATGGCTCATATCTGTGATTAAAAACAGACATTACACATTTAAATAAATATAAATATTCATAAATAAAGCCCATTCATGAGACCCGAGGCTACAGGCTAATGCTAACAGCGACAGAACAGAAGAAATGCTCATATAAAACACTAAATGAACAAACAATCACATATGAAACCCTGTTAGGATGAAAGCCGACAATAAATTAAAATAAACCCCGCCAGTCCGGTGAAATAGCGATGAAATAATCGCATGTAAATAAACCCCGTCAGCTTTACCTGAAACACTGATGTACCGGAGGACCGAGCGACTCCACACGGGATTATGTGAATCCCGGGACGAGAATGGTCATGAGAATCGGTGTTAAATTACGAGAATTGGTGATTAATGAGGTAAAATCGGCCCGTTTGAGTCGTGCGAGGCCTCAAGCTGCAGATCCCGCGGCGCTCGTGCTCGATGAACCCGCCTCAAGAGTCTTTGTGTTCACACGCTGAGCGAACAATAGACGCGCGCAGGCCTGACTGATGCTCTCTCACTCACTCTCTCTCTCTCTCTCGGGCCTGACTGATGCTCTCTCACTCACTCACTCTCTCTCTCTCAGGCCTGACTGATGCTCACTCACTCACTCTCTCTCTCTCTCTCAGGCCTGACTGATGCTCTCTCACTCACTCTCTCTCTCTCTCAGGCCTGACTGATGCTCTCTCACTCACTCTCTCTCTCTCAGGCCTGACTGATGCTCTCTCACTCACTCTCTCTCTCTCAGGCCTGACTGATGCTCTCTCACTCACTCTCTCTCTCTCTCTCAGGCCTGACTGATGCTCTCTCACTCACTCTCTCTCTCTCTCTCAGGCCTGACTGATGCTCTCTCACTCACTCTCTCTCTCTCTCTCTCGGGCCTGACTGATGCTCTCTCACTCACTCTCTCTCTCTCTCTCAGGCCTGACTGATGCTCTCTCACTCACTCTCTCTCTCTCAGGCCTGACTGATGCTCACTCACTCACTCTCTCTCTCTCAGGCCTGACTGATGCTCTCTCACTCACTCTCTCTCTCTCAGGCCTGACTGATGCTCTCTCACTCACTCTCTCTCTCTCTCAGGCCTGACTGATGCTCGCTCGCTCACCAGTTTGCTCTCTCTCTCCTCCTGCTCTGCTCTTTCACCAGTCCCTCTCTCTGTCTTTATCTCTATGAGTAAACGTTTTTACAATGCCAATATTGCCAAATCTTAAGTATAATTAAGCGATATATAACAATACATTAATAAATATTTCATTTATATTTCTACTTGTGAGTGTTTATAAAGTGAACATGCTTCATTTTAGCAAATGCTGCCAATACTAATATTCACATCATCATAATCATTTCAGTAAAAACGTTGAATTGTAAAATTAACATAAATTTGAGATTTTCAGATATAATAAACCTGATGATCCTACTTATCCCAGCATGATTTGAAGCTGGACAATCTGGTATATTGTCAAAAGGACACAGTGTATACTGTATATATTATTTATAGTATATAATAATAATATATTATTGTTATATTAATGCAATATTTTGATATGATTCATTAGAATGGTTTGTAGATCTCTCTCTGTCTGTCATCATTATCACATATCAACCAATAGGGAAATAAATCATGACTGCAAACATGTACATTATTTCAGCAGCGCTAAGTGCATCTCAATATTACGACCAATGTACAGGCTGTCAAGTTGAAATTGCGTGCTATAAATGGTGTGTATCCAAATGTCAGCTAGACTCAAGCATATTACAGAGGTTGCAATAAAGAAGAACATGTTTTGCATCTGCAGCTTGGCAGCAAAATATCATAATAAAAATATCACTCAAGCTCAAATGTATAACCACATCCTGCACATATTCGGAAGAGATTAGCATCCTCAGGCTTGTAAAAACAAATCAATGCTTCAATTACACATGCAAACATTTCAATTGCATTAGTCCACTTCATAGTCTGATGCGCTTCGACTGACAAGTGCCCGATAAATGACAATTATACTGCTGGGAATTTCAAATAATCAATTCTGACCCAGGTCGATAGTAAGCCACTTAGCACAGAGGTGGCTAATCAATGATGCTGACAGCAGGTTTAGTATTATAGAGTGAAAAATAATGCAAGCTCACATCACGCTGTCAAAACATATTTCAATGCATTCACAACTTATAATGCACATGGAGTCCCCAGAGAGTGATTCATGTGTTCACCCTCAAGCACACCCTGCTGTGACACACACACACACAGACCCCTCATACACACACATAGACCAACACAAATATGAAATAGATATTTAAATCAAACTCTGGGATTACCCCAGTGTGCATTAACTCCAATGTGAGGGACCGTCCATATTTTACATTGGTGTATGAATGCATATAGTTTATAGTGTATGTGCTTTTCCCACGGTACCCCAGAAATGTGGAATTCTTTCCAATCCTATGATCCTTGTTATCCAGTCTGTTCACGCACATATACACTCCTCAGAAACCTGTTAGAACGCCACTTATGTGTTTACATGACCACATTAAAGGTGGCGTAAGTGATTATTGCCGTTCTACTTCCACAAGACCGAGCCGTTGGATTAGCCACGCCCATATTTCCAAAACCCCGCCCTCCAAAGATATCATTTATTGAGAGCAGAAACAGTTGTTAAAAACAACAGCAGCACAACAGCGCCCTCAACTGACAACTGTTATGAACAACATGGCATAAAAATGGCATTAAGCCTCAATAATTCACTGCAGCTGCAACACTATGAGAACACACAACATGACTGACAGGCAGAAAGCATCAGACACCGCGGACACAGATGTGGTTAATAAGTGATTTAATGACAATAAAATCATGTTCACACACATATTGTTCATGTCTTGTGTCTATACTTGTGAAACAGTATTTTAATGTGTACAGATTAAACCCCATTGACTTGCATTGGAAGTGTCTCACACACACACACACACACACACACACACACACACACACACACACACAGATTAAACCCCATTGACTTGCATTGGAAGTGTCTCAAACACACACACACACACACACACACACACACACACACACACACACACACACACAGATTAAACCCCATTGACTTGCATTGGAAGTGTCTCACACACACACACACACACACACACACACACACACACACACACACACAGATTAAACCCCATTGACTTGCATTGGAAGTGTCTCAAACACACACACACACACACACACACACACACACACACACACACACACACACACAGATTAAACCCCATTGACTTGCATTGGAAGTGTCACACACACACACACACACACACACAGATTAAACACCATTGACTTGCATTGGAAGTGTCTCACACACACACACACACACACACACACACACACACAGATTAAACCCCATTGACTTGCATTGGAAGTGTCTCACACACACACACACACACACACACACACACACACACACACACACACACACACACACACACACAGATTAAACCCCATTGACTTGCATTGGAAGTGTCACACACACACACACACACACACACAGATTAAACACCATTGACTTGCATTGGAAGTGTCTCACACACACACACACACACACACACACACACACACACACACACACACACACACAGATTAAACCCCATTGACTTGCATTGGAAGTGTCTCACACACACACACACACACACACACACACACACACACACACACACACAGATTAAACCCCATTGACTTGCATTGGAAGTGTCACACACACACACACACACACACATTTAAAGAAAAGGAGGGACGAGTCAAATAAATTGTTGTGGTAATCAATATTGTTACAAATGCTGTTGATTGTGCTTCACTTGTATTGAATCTGGAAAGTCCTTTAAACAGCGTAAGGAAATCTGAGTTCTTGTTTACATGATGTTTCAGATGCCGTTTACTGCAAAAACAGCGTAAAAAACACATAACCGGTGTAGTCCGATTCCTGAACAAATGACTCTCATGAGCCAGTTCTTTTGAATCTACAGCAAGAAACATACTGAGTGTACAGTGTAATCTGATATTTAATACAAATGAATGAATTACTAAAGTATCCTAATGAAAAGTATGTGTTGCAAAAGCACCGTTAGCAAGATTCTAATTAATGTAACGAGGAATTGTGAATTCCCATCCCTATTTATAACCTTAAATCCAGATGACCTGCTGCACTTCGGACAGATCTTTACTTATTGGCTGATGAAGCCAGCTTCACTTGGAAATAAGTCACATTATGGAAATAAAATGGGTTGTTTCACCAAGGTCCTGTGGTCAATAACATTCAGTATTTTTAGAGTAACATGCATATTAAGTGGTAAAACTGTCATAGCCAACAAGTCGTTCGATTATGTGATGTCTGACTCTATGTGAGACTGATAAAAGAATGATTTGTCTTTGTGTGTGTGTGGTTTGCACTTATGTATGAGTGTCAAACCCAAACTGCCCCCTCCTTGCCATCACCATGGAAACACTCGGAGTGTTGTCCCAGGACGGCACAGGGATTGGGCCATTGAAATGGTACACAAAGGTTAATCTTCTAATGTGTGTGGGGATCAAATTCAGGCTCAGGCTTCAGCTTTTGCTGTCAGGGCATCATGACACGGGGCCTTAACTACTGCTCTGATCACACTCTCACTGATCCAATTCAGAACAGGTCCAGGATCAGATGGATTCCTAAATGTTGGTGGTTAGAACTCGAATTTGAGCAGCTCACCCTCAAACAGTTTGCAGTGGCTGTTAAACCTGTTTAGAGATCTTCTGTGGCATATTTACAGCATGTTATTGCAGACAGCATAAGTCTGTTTCTGGAATTAAAAATGCCATTAATTTCTCCATGGCAAACTGATTTTAACAATAACTTATAAACGTTTAAAGACAGATGATGGTGTTTGCTTCTGTTCAAAACATCAGTCAGCATTATTTTAACTTCAGAAAAACAAATCTTGTTTAATAGTGGAATTTCTGGTGAAGAACTCCACTACCCATAATCCTGCAGAGAGGTCCACCAATCACAGAATTGTGTCAGAACAGCTCTGTAGCTCCGCCCACTCCCATGATACACTGAATGCTGCAATCGAGTTGCTCTCCTACACTCTCAAATTGAACGGAGTATTCGGAAATCAATCAGAAACATAGAGGAGCTACAGGACGCCACAGTCACACACGTGTCCTAATCTGACAGCAAACAACATGTGATAAATGTATGTTTTATATGTTAATCAGAGTTTTTGTCCTAACCAGCAGTGATGAGTGATGGTACATTCTATCGATCACTTGTTTTCTATTTTTGGCATTGTGCGGGTAACTTCATCCACTGCGGACTGGCATGATCAAAATAAATAAAAAAAATAAGGCTGGGCATAGAAATGCATTAATTCTGTTATTACAACCCCCATCATGCCTAGGGGTATAAAAGGTGTAACACTGAGAATAAATGATTATTGTGGAAACTGGGTACATAAAGGACCAAGACAAAGTGGTTCATTTATCAATATTTACAGGACCGGCAGATAAAACAGGTGGGGAAGGGGGACGTAAGCAGTGCCAAATCAAACAACCAAACAAACACACGCATGTTAACTTTAACCCAATCCCCCTAGATTAACTAACTAAATCAAATGTCAAACTTACCAATCGCCAGCGTCAAGACCCCCTTATTCATCTGACAAGGGGTGTTACTCACTGCTTAACTAGTGTTTCTACTACAAACGATGTAACTACACGTGCACCATGTAAGTCACATGACATTCTTACCTGTCCTCTCTGCCCCGTGTTAACACACACAAATGTCACAGTTATGGAACGAGCAATGAACAACGAGTGACAAAATGCGGAAGCAACAGGACAGCACAATTATACACAGCGGCCGTTTCTCATTTATAATTAGAGCAGATAACACAACAGCGTGGGGGGAAATGGAGCCAACAACAGACTTGCAACATTTCGTTTGGGTGGGGTTTTAAACAGTCGGAGTGACGCGGATTGGCGGAGGTAGGGTGATGACGTCAGACCGGTAACAATGACTGACGCTTCTCGATGGTCCAATGGCGAGTGTCTGTGAGCATGATAGGAGGAGATGGGAGAGAGAGAGACTGCACAAGGACGTTACAGCATGTGGAGGACCTGTTTTTAGATAAACAAAACGTGTTTTTGCTTGAACGCCCCAATGTTGTGATGAGGGTGCGTGAACTGTTGCTCTCGTGTCCTATCATGAACGCACACAGGAGATCAACGGTCACGCAACAGTTTCAATATATAATACATTAGATACATCCGTTTGTTTCTCACCAGATGTTATCGTACGCACGAGTCTCACGGAATAATTCAGAGTAATGTGCGTAACTAAAACCAACTTTACCGCACTAATCCAATCGGTTCCAATCTATGCCTTTGCCTGATTAATGTGTAATAATGTAATCCATGAAAAGTAACTGTAATCTGAAGTATTTTAAAATGTAATTTAATCTAATTAAAAGTATTTTTAGAATCTATTTCCATAGATTACATGTAATCTGTTACTGCTCATATCTCATTTATGACTGTTTTAACGACATCAGTACGTAAATCTATATTTCATGTCCATTTGTCGTAAAGTAACCCCCT
>JAVLUX010000051.1:1895950-1920950 GCA_032164185.1 Moxostoma hubbsi
GGCACGTTCGTGGAAATGACAATGACTTAGTTTAAATACTCAAGACGCAGCACAATTTCAGCACCGATTTGCATCTGCTAAAATAGATTGCGGGTAGTTAGTGAATAAGACGCAGGTATTTACGTTGAAATACCACGAGCAAAAGTGACGCAACTGTTCAGTGAATTCACCATAATATATTTTTATATTCTGAAGGAAATGTGAGTGTTGTTTTCCTGTGCAGAAGTTACTGGCATGATGCTCGGGTGTTCTTGTGCTTGTCAAAAGTTTCTAAGGTTTCTAAGATCACATAAACACAGCAGACAAATACATTTGTAAATTCGCCTTTTAGTGCTTAATCCTGTTAATTCTGGTAACCCCCCTCACAATCCACTCTCATACAGGACACCGGGTGTAGTGACCCCCCTCACAATCCACTCTCATACAGGACACCAGGTGTAGTGACCCCCCTCACAATCCACTCTCATACAGGACACCGGGTGTAGTGACCCCCCTCACAATCCACTCTCATACAGGACACCGAGTGTAGTGACCCCCCTCACAATCCACTCTCATACAGGACACCGAGTGTAGTAACCCCCCCTCACAATCCACTCTCATACAGGACACCAGGTGTAGTAACCCCCCTCACAATCCACTCTCATACAGGACACCGGGTGTAGTGACCCCCCTCACAATCCACTCTCATACAGGACACAGAGTGTAGTAACCCCCCCTCACAATCCACTCTCATACAGGACACCGGGTGTAGTGACCCCCCTCACAATCCACTCTCATACAGGACACAGAGTGTAGTAACCCCCCCTCACAATCCACTCTCAAACAGGACACCGGGTGTAGTGACCCCCCTCACAATCCACTCTCATACAGGACACAGAGTGTAGTAACCCCCCCTCACAATCCACTCTCATACAGGACACAGAGTGTAGCAACCCCCCCTCACAATCCACTCTCATACAGGACACAGAGTGTAGTAACCCCCCCTCACAATCCACTCTCATACAGGACACCGAGTGTAGTGACCCCCCTCACAATCCACTCTCATACAGGACACCAGGTGTAGTGACCCCCCTCACAATCCACTCTCATACAGGACACTGAGTGTAGTGACCCCCCTCACAATCCACTCTCATACAGGACACCAGGTGTAGTGACCCCCCTCACAATCCACTCTCATACAGGACACTGAGTGTAGTGACCCCCCTCACAATCCACTCTCATACAGGACACCGGGTGTAGTGACCCCCCTCACAATCCACTCTCATACAGGACACCGAGTGTAGTGACCCCCCCTCACAATCCACTCTCATACAGGACACCGAGTGTAGTGACCCCCCTCACAATCCACTCTCATACAGGACACCGAGTGTAGTAACCCCCCTCACAATCCACTCTCATACAGGACACTGAGTGTAGTGACCCCCCTCACAATCCACTCTCATACAGGACACCAGGTGTAGTGACCCCCCTCACAATCCACTCTCATACAGGACACCGAGTGTAGTAACCCCCCTCACAATCCACTCTCATACAGGACACCGAGTGTAGTAACCCCCCTCACAATCCACTCTCATACAGGACACCGAGTGTAGTGACCCCCCTCACAATCCACTCTCATACAGGACACCGAGTGTAGTAACCCCCCTCACAATCTACTCTCATACAGGACACCGAATGTAGTGACCCCCCTCACAATCCACTCTCATACAGGACACAGAGTGTAGCAACCCCCCCTCACAATCCACTCTCATACAGGACACCGAGTGTAGTGACCCCCTCACAATCCACTCTCATACAGGACACCAGGTGTAGTGACCCCCCTCACAATCCACTCTCATACAGGATACCGAGTGTAGTGACCCCCCTCACAATCCACTCTCATACAGGACACCGGGTGTAGTAACCCCCCCTCACAATCCACTCTCATACAGGACACCGAGTGTAGTGACCCCCCTCACAATCCACTCTCATACAGGACACCAGGTGTAGTGACCCCCCTCACAATCCACTCTCATACAGGATACCGAGTGTAGTGACCCCCCCTCACAATCTACTCTCATACAGGACACCGAGTGTAGTGACCCCCCTCACAATCCACTCTCATACAGGACACCAGGTGTAGTGACCCCCCTCACAATCCACTCTCATACAGGACACCGGGTGTAGTAACCCCCCCTCACAATCCACTCTCATACAGGACACCGAGTGTAGTAACCCCCCCTCACAATCCACTCTCATACAGGACACCGGGTGTAGTAACCCTCCTCACAATCCACTCTCATACAGGACACCAGGTGTAGTGACCCCCCTCACAATCCACTCTCATACAGGACACCGGGTGTAGTAACCCCCCTCACAATCCACTCTCATACAGGACACCAGGTGTAGTAACCCCCCCTCACAATCCACTCTCATACAGGACACCGGGTGTAGTAACCCCCCTCACAATCCACTCTCATACGGGACACCGAGTGTAGTAACCCCCCTCACAATCCACTCTCATACAGGACACCGGGTGTAGTAACCCCCCCTCACAATCCACTCTCATACAGGACACCGGGTGTAGTAACCCCCCCTCACAATCCACTCTCATACAGGACACCGAGTGTAGTAACCCCCCTCACAATCCACTCTCATACAGGACACCAGGTGTAGTGACCCCCCTCACAATCCACTCTCATACAGGACACCGGGTGTAGTAACCCCCCCTCACAATCCACTCTCTTACAGGACACCGAGTGTAGTAACCCCCCCTCACAATCCACTCTCATACAGGACACCAAGTGTAGTAACCCCCCCTCACAATCCACTCTCATACAGGACACCAGGTGTAGTAACCCCCCTCACAATCCACTCTCATACAGGACACCAAGTGTAGTGACCCCCCTCACAATCCACTCTCATACAGGACACCGGGTGTAGTGACCCCCCTCACAATCCACTCTCATACAGGACACCGAGTGTAGTGACCCCCCCTCACAATCCACTCTCATACAGGACACCGGGTGTAGTGACCCCCCTCACAATCCACTCTCATACAGGACACCGAGTGTAGTAACCCCCCTCACAATCCACTCTCATACAGGACACCGAGTGTAGTAACCCCCCTCACAATCCACTCTCATACAGGACACCGAGTGTAGTAACCCCCCTCACAATCCACTCTCATACAGGACACCGAGTGTAGTAACCCCCCCTCACAATCCACTCTCATACAGGACACCGGGTGTAGTAACCCCCCTCACAATCCACTCTCATACAGGACACCGAGTGTAGTAACCCCCCCTCACGATCCACTCTCATACAGGACACCGGGTGTAGTGACCCCCCCTCACAATCCACTCTCATACAGGACACAGAGTGTAGTAACCCCCCCTCACAATCCACTCTCATACAGGACACCGGGTGTAGTGACCCCCCTCACAATCCACTCTCATACAGGACACAGAGTGTAGTAACCCCCCCTCACAATCCACTCTCAAACAGGACACCGGGTGTAGTGACCCCCCTCACAATCCACTCTCATACAGGACACAGAGTGTAGTAACCCCCCCTCACAATCCACTCTCATACAGGACACAGAGTGTAGCAACCCCCCCTCACAATCCACTCTCATACAGGACACAGAGTGTAGTAACCCCCCCTCACAATCCACTCTCATACAGGACACCGAGTGTAGTGACCCCCCTCACAATCCACTCTCATACAGGACACCAGGTGTAGTGACCCCCCTCACAATCCACTCTCATACAGGACACTGAGTGTAGTGACCCCCCTCACAATCCACTCTCATACAGGACACCAGGTGTAGTGACCCCCCTCACAATCCACTCTCATACAGGACACTGAGTGTAGTGACCCCCCTCACAATCCACTCTCATACAGGACACCGGGTGTAGTGACCCCCCTCACAATCCACTCTCATACAGGACACCGAGTGTAGTGACCCCCCCTCACAATCCACTCTCATACAGGACACCGAGTGTAGTGACCCCCCTCACAATCCACTCTCATACAGGACACCGAGTGTAGTAACCCCCCTCACAATCCACTCTCATACAGGACACTGAGTGTAGTGACCCCCCTCACAATCCACTCTCATACAGGACACCAGGTGTAGTGACCCCCCTCACAATCCACTCTCATACAGGACACCGAGTGTAGTAACCCCCCTCACAATCCACTCTCATACAGGACACCGAGTGTAGTAACCCCCCTCACAATCCACTCTCATACAGGACACCGAGTGTAGTGACCCCCCTCACAATCCACTCTCATACAGGACACCGAGTGTAGTAACCCCCCTCACAATCTACTCTCATACAGGACACCGAATGTAGTGACCCCCCTCACAATCCACTCTCATACAGGACACAGAGTGTAGCAACCCCCCCTCACAATCCACTCTCATACAGGACACCGAGTGTAGTGACCCCCTCACAATCCACTCTCATACAGGACACCAGGTGTAGTGACCCCCCTCACAATCCACTCTCATACAGGATACCGAGTGTAGTGACCCCCCTCACAATCCACTCTCATACAGGACACCGGGTGTAGTAACCCCCCCTCACAATCCACTCTCATACAGGACACCGAGTGTAGTGACCCCCCTCACAATCCACTCTCATACAGGACACCAGGTGTAGTGACCCCCCTCACAATCCACTCTCATACAGGATACCGAGTGTAGTGACCCCCCCTCACAATCTACTCTCATACAGGACACCGAGTGTAGTGACCCCCCTCACAATCCACTCTCATACAGGACACCAGGTGTAGTGACCCCCCTCACAATCCACTCTCATACAGGACACCGGGTGTAGTAACCCCCCCTCACAATCCACTCTCATACAGGACACCGAGTGTAGTAACCCCCCCTCACAATCCACTCTCATACAGGACACCGAGTGTAGTAACCCCCCTCACAATCCACTCTCATACAGGACACCGAGTGTAGTAACCCCCCCTCACAATCCACTCTCATACAGGACACCGGGTGTAGTAACCCTCCTCACAATCCACTCTCATACAGGACACCAGGTGTAGTGACCCCCCTCACAATCCACTCTCATACAGGACACCGGGTGTAGTAACCCCCCTCACAATCCACTCTCATACAGGACACCAGGTGTAGTAACCCCCCCTCACAATCCACTCTCATACAGGACACCGGGTGTAGTAACCCCCCTCACAATCCACTCTCATACGGGACACCGAGTGTAGTAACCCCCCTCACAATCCACTCTCATACAGGACACCGGGTGTAGTAACCCCCCCTCACAATCCACTCTCATACAGGACACCGGGTGTAGTAACCCCCCCTCACAATCCACTCTCATACAGGACACCGAGTGTAGTAACCCCCCTCACAATCCACTCTCATACAGGACACCAGGTGTAGTGACCCCCCTCACAATCCACTCTCATACAGGACACCGGGTGTAGTAACCCCCCCTCACAATCCACTCTCTTACAGGACACCGAGTGTAGTAACCCCCCCTCACAATCCACTCTCATACAGGACACCAAGTGTAGTAACCCCCCCTCACAATCCACTCTCATACAGGACACCAGGTGTAGTAACCCCCCTCACAATCCACTCTCATACAGGACACCAAGTGTAGTGACCCCCCTCACAATCCACTCTCATACAGGACACCGGGTGTAGTGACCCCCCTCACAATCCACTCTCATACAGGACACCGAGTGTAGTGACCCCCCCTCACAATCCACTCTCATACAGGACACCGGGTGTAGTGACCCCCCTCACAATCCACTCTCATACAGGACACCGAGTGTAGTAACCCCCCTCACAATCCACTCTCATACAGGACACCGAGTGTAGTAACCCCCCTCACAATCCACTCTCATACAGGACACCGAGTGTAGTAACCCCCCTCACAATCCACTCTCATACAGGACACCGAGTGTAGTAACCCCCCCTCACAATCCACTCTCATACAGGACACCGGGTGTAGTAACCCCCCTCACAATCCACTCTCATACAGGACACCGAGTGTAGTAACCCCCCCTCACGATCCACTCTCATACAGGACACCGGGTGTAGTGACCCCCCTCACAATCCACTCTGACCAGCAGAAAGGGGAATTATTCGTACATCATTTAGGGTTCATATGCTCGAGGTAACATTGAAATAAATGTCTGAATTAAACACTCTGGACAGCTACAAACCGGGTATCTTCCACACAGCATTACACAACCATGAAAAGATAATGCTGCTCGACTGATTCGGAGTGAGACCTCTGCTGTCAGACCAGAGCTGGTCATAAGGACACTGCCTAGGTATGGAAAACACTCCACTCTCTCCACAACTGCCCCATCACCAATTGGGAGCTGTGGGGGTGGAGTGTCCGACGGTACATAATACCCAGGCAGGTGCTTAGTTTTGGTTGGGCTGATGGTAAGGCCCCATCTCTTAGTGGCACGCTCTAGGTTCATCAGCAGCGCCTCCAACTCCTCCTCTGAGTGAGCAGCAATCACCAGATCATCAGCATACGTAATGTGGTTGACCAATAGGGAGCCGTGCCTTGACCGCACCCGGGCATCGATCATCCTCCCATTATATCTGTATCAAATGGAAATTCCTCCGGTACAGCCATCGAAGGCTTCATGAACCACGTGGTCGAAATAGATATTAAATAATGTGGGAGCCAGAGGACATCCCTGTCGCACTCCAAGGTGAACAGGGAATGGCTCCGACTCCCGACCACGTAGTTTTACCCGGGCCCGCTCGCCATCATGAAGGTCCTTAATGATCACGAGCAGCGGGTCTGGGACTCCGAAAACACGAAGAACAACCCAGAGCCCAGAGCTACTGATGGCATCATAGGCCTTGACCAGGTCAATAAAGCAGAGATGTAGGTCTTGCTGGAATTCTCTACACCTCTGAGGATGGACAGAGAATATGGCATCTGTGCAAGACCACCCCTTCCTGAAACCACACTGGGGGCTCCGCAAGCCTCTCCTCAGCGTGCCTGGCAAGGCGATGTTGAATAATCCTTGCCAGGACCTTTCCCGGCACACTGAGGAGTGAGATGCCCCTATAGTTGTTACAGTCCGTGCAGCCCAGTGGTCCAGACTGTTGTTATGATGTCATGTAGGGCAGCCTGTGCACAAACGCCACCCTCCCTCAGCATTTCGCTTGGGAGATCATCTCTGCCCGGTGCCTTTCCTGGTCTCAGGCTCCGGATCGTCTTCAGTACTTCCTCCAAAGATGGCACCTCAGCCAGCCACCCACAGGGAGTGACTTCCTCCGCAAACCTGCAAGTGGTGCTGCAAGTACTTTTTTTGATAGAATTAAAGAGCGATTTGTGATCGTGGGCCATTGAGGCAGACTCCATCTCCTCAGCACACACTGACACACACACACACACACACACACACACACACACACACTCACTGCGTAAAACATGCAGTTTCATATTTATTTCCTGTGAAACAACACTGACCACAATCCCCACAGACTCATCGCCCAATAAACACATAATTTCACTTTCTACTCAGTTACGAAACATAAACAGTCCATAAAGTGTCAAACCCCCCGATCACTTACACAAATCAATAAATCCATACTGTACACATGCCTCAGTCTTCAGTCAATGCAGTCAATGACAGATTCATGTGGTGTATTCTGCACAGCAGTTAACACTCAATACTTCATCATGCTTTATAGATGTGATATTGTATGGAGATGCTTTACTGAAGCAGAAAGTTTATACAAGAGTAAACCAGCATGGAAGCTTTTTTCATATGTAGATACAGCTGTAAATACTGTCAAATTACTTCCAAAGTGAGAGAAATAAAGAAAGCAGGAGAGAGAGACACAGAGAGAGAGAGAGAGAGAGAGGAGAGAGAGAGAGAGAGAGACAGAGCGAGAGAGAGAGAGAGACAGAGAGAGAGAGAGAGAGACAGAGAGAGAGAGAGAGAGAGACGAGCCTCATGCAAACAGCACAGACTCTGAGGGTGAAGGCCCAGCCATTCCTTCACCTTCACCATCGGACCGGCGACTGAGAGACAGTTTAGCTATGCTGGAACTGGACTTCACTGAATTTAGAGAACACACTCAAGTCAAACTCTCAGACACACGCAACACGAATATTTACATCCAAGAGCTCAAAGATGAGCTCAGGCAGCTGAAGAAAGACACCAACTCCTCCATCACTGAACTCAACAGAGCTCTCAGAGAACTGCAAGGAGAAAGCCAAACTCTCCACGCACAGATACGCAAGCTAGAGGAGGACAACGAGAGAAAAGAAGAGAGCTTCTCCAGACAGCTACAAGAAATGAGAAAGCAGTTACAGAAAAACACAGAAGACAATACACGTCACCACAGTACAGCTCCTACTACAGACTACACAAACACAGATAGCGAGCCTGCCACAAACACACAGACACCTGCAGAAACACAACCCCCCCCTGCCCCCCCTCCAGGATCTGATCCAGATGTTCTCCTCTTAATGGACTCTAATGGGAAGTTCTTGGACCCACAGAAACTCTTCCCACATCAGAAAGTCTCTGCAAAACGATGCAGTACAACAGGCCACGCATGCCAGATAATTAGAGACTTCCCAGGACACCCCTCATGTGTCATCATCCACACTGGGACCAATGACCTTCACTCGCTGCGCAACAACACTGCTGATGCTGTCAGGAAAATGGCAGAAATCACCAGCAAAAAGTTCCCAGAATCTCGGATTGTTATCTCCACACTTCTCCCACGACATGACACACCACCACACATCATCCACAACATCAACACTGAAATTTCCCACAGATGTTCTGCACTGCCAAACGTGCACCTGGTCCACCACCACCACATCGGCCCCCAACACCTGTACGATGGACTCCACCTGCACAGAGATGCAGTGCGCACTTTTGCAAGGGCCCTTAAAGATGCAGCCCTGGGCCGCTCCCCATCGTCACCGAGACATCTGCTACCGACTCCAGAACACTACCGACCCATTCACCCCTACATGCCCAGACACCCCCCCCCCCGACCCCGATGAGGAATCACCCCTACATGCCCAGACACCCCCCCCCGACCCCGATGAGAAGAGAAGTCGGCTGGACAAGCATCCCACATCATCCACCACATCCACACCCATCTATGGATCACTACACACCTGTAAACCTGCAGTCACCAACTCCACGTTCACCTGCCAGCCATCAAGCCCCCGTTAGGAAGAAGAAACCAAACCCCCCCCCACACCCAGAGAAATCCCTCCAACCAAGAGCACAGAGCTACGCTGAAGCTTTAGCCCGGCCTCTCGCTCCACCCACCAGCTCCAGCTCCACACCTGCCAGCGAACTGAGCCAGATCAGAGAGATGCTGCACACACTGTGCAACCAGCTCCTGAACAGATAAGAACACACACAGTGCTCTACTGAAAGGGAAAAAAAAAAAAAAAAAGTGGGAAAAAAATGAAGGAAAAAAAAATATATATATTTTTTTTTTTTTTTTGTGTAAGTGTGTATGCATGTGTGTATATGTATGTATGTGTGTGTGTGTATGTGTGTGTGTATATATATATATATATATATAGGGATATGTATGTATATATATGTGTATGTATGTATGTGTGTATGTATATATATATATATATGTGTGTGTGTATAATTTTGCACTAATGTAAATTGTTTGCCATGTACGTTTTCACATGTACTTCACATTACCTTCTCTCTGTCTCACCAAATAGGTTTATCTTTAGGAATACGAATGCGTTCATTTAAAATAAGTTGCTGGAATATTCAGGGTCTTCACTCTTCAACATTTGGTTCTAAAAGCACAGACCCAGATTTTCTTAAACATATAGAAGATGTTGACATCATAATCCTCACTGAAACCTGGTGTCGAAATGATGCGCTTACCTACTGTCCCTCAGGCTACTACGAAGTGATTGTGCCCTCGGTTAAAATAAGTACAGTCCATCGTGGACGAGACTCGGGAGGAATTCTGGTGTGGTACAGGGAGGATCTGGCCAAACACATTTCTACAATTAAAGTTGGAAAATTTCATTGCTGGTTAAAGCTCAACCAAATTAGCATTTCTACTACAGACACATATCTCTGTGCCATCTACATTCCCCCAGCAGAATCCCCTTACCATGACGAGGAATACCTCAACCACATCCACACAGAAATCAGCCATTTCCAGGCCCAGGGGAATGTGCTGCTGTGTGGAGACTTTAATGCGAGAACTGGATCTGAACCCGATGACGTAGATCCAAAGGGTAATGAATATGTCTTTGGCCAGACCCCCCCGAATCTCACAAGAAAACTTCCACCGAGAAACAACCTCGACCAAACAGTAAATAAAAGCGGTAGAGAGTTGGTGCAGCTCTGCCGAGCCTCAGGCCTGTACATACTCAACGGCAGGATCAGAGGGGACTCATTAGGGAGGTTCACATGTTATTCAGGTCTTGGAGCTAGTGTAGTTGACTATGCCATCACTGACATGGACCCTTCCTCCTTCAGTGCATTCACTGTCAAACAGCAAACTCCGCTTTCTGACCATAACCAAACTAACATCTATATTAGAACACATCACACACCAGAACAAAACAGACTGGAAACCTGCCAAATGTATCAGGTCCAGCAGAGATACAGATGGGCTCCGGACAGCGCAGACAAATTTGTCCAAGCCCTCAGTTCTGAAGAACTAAAACATCTAATAAATACATTTATTAATAAGAAATTCGAAACAACTAAAGATGGTGTTAATTCGGCTACAAATGAAATCAATTACATATTTAAAAAAGCAACACAGAAAAGTGAATTGAAAAAGAAAGGCAAAAAATACACTAAAAATAATCCAAAAGATGAAAAATGGTTTGACTCAGACTGCAAAACATTAAGAAAACAACTTAGAAAATTATCAAATCTGAAACATAAAGAACCAAACAACACTGACATAAGAACTGAATACTTTTCAAAACTAAAAATATATAAAGACACAATTAGAGTGAAGAAGCAACACCATCTGACCAAAAGTATACAAGAATTAGAACAATCAATAAATCAGAATCAGTTCTGGGATCTGTGGAATAATCTGAGCACAGCAAAACCACGAGACCTACCAATACAAAATGGAGAAATTTGGACAAACCATTTTGAAAACTTATATAAAGAAATCCCATCAAAACAACTCAATGACAATTATAATCTGATCAAACAAAATCTAAAAACTTATGAAGAGACAATTAAAAATAATCAAAATCCACTTGACTTCCCAATTACACATGAAGAATTGGCAAATAAACTCAAAAACCAAAAAGGTAAGAAATCTTGTGGTCCTGACAGTATTCTAGGTGAGATGCTGAAACACAGCACACCTGACCTGCAGGCGGCCGTGCTCAAATTATTCAACACTGTACTTAGTTCAGGCTGTTTCCCTGACATCTGGAGCCAAGGACTTATTACCCCAATTCACAAGAGTGGGGACAAATTGGATCCTAATAATTTCAGAGGCATCTGTGTGAGCAGTAATCTGGGGAAGTTATTTAGCAGTATTTTAAACAATAGAATTGTAAACTTCCTTAATGAACACAATGTCCTGAGCAAGAGTCAGATTGGCTTCCTTCCAAATCACAGAACAACAGACCACATTTACACCCTACACACCCTAATCAATAAACACGTACACCAGACCCATATTTACACCCTACACACCCTAATCAATAAACACGTGACCCACACCAAACACGGGAAAATATTTGCATGCTTTGTTGATTTCAAAAAAGCATTTGATTCTATTTGGCACGATGGTCTTTATTACAAATTACTACAAAGTGGTGTAGGGGGTAAAGCTTATGACATCATTAAATCGATGTATTCGGACAACAAATGTGCAATAAGAATTGGCACCAAACAAACAGAGTTCTTCACCCAGAAGAGAGGAGTGCGGCAGGGCTGTGGTCTGAGTCCAACACTGTTCAACATCTACATTAATGAACTAGCGGTGCAGTTGGAACAGTCCACAGCCCCTGGACTCACTCTACAGGACAAACACATCAAGTGTTTGCTCTATGCAGACGACCTGGTGCTGCTGTCCCCCACTGCACAGGGACTACAGCAACATCTGGACCTGCTGGAGAACTACTGCCAGAACTGGGCCCTGGCAGTAAACCTGAAGAAGACCAATATTATGGTCTTTCAGAAGAAGCCCAGATGTCAGGAACACAGACACCAGTTCTCTCTAGGCAGCACCGCACTAGTGCACACTATGCAGTACACTTACCTTGGGCTGATCATCACTGCATCAGGGAGTTTCAGTAAGGCAGTGAATGCACTTAAAGCAAAAGCTCGAAGAGCTCTATACGCTATTAAGAAGAAGTTCTATAATACTGAACTACCGATTCCAATCTGGTGTAAGATCTTTGATAGTGTGGTACAGCCCATAGCGCTGTATGGAAGTGAGGTATGGGGTCCACTCAGTGATCAGAACTACACTAGATGGGACAAGCATCCAACAGAAGCCCTACACACTGAATTCTGCAAAATGATACTAAAACTACAAAGGAAAACTCCCAATAATGCATGTAGGGCAGAATTAGGCCGATTCCCATTGATTATTAATATGCAAAAAAGATCCCTTAAATTCTGGATGCATCTAAGATCAAGTCCCACAGAATCACTACATTATAAAGCGCTACAAACCCAAGAACTGAACCCCGAAAACAGTCCCGTCAGTCAGCTGGTCCTGAGACTCACTGACCCGGTTAACAGTACTAACAGTAACCAGTCTCAGACCAGCACTGCTTCTCACACACACATCAGAATAAACCAAATTACCAAACAGTCTAAAAACACATATTTGGAACATTGGGAGCAGGAAACTAAAACACAAAGCAAATTACAATTCTATCGAACCCTGAAATCAAATTATGAATTGGAAGAATATCTCCAGAGTGAGAGACACAAAGCAGAGACGGATCCTGAGCAAGTACAGGCTCAGTGAGCACAGTCTCGCCATCGAGAGAGACAGACAGTGTGAGAGAGAGAGACAGATCCTGAGCAAGTACAGGCTGAGTGAGCACAGTCTCGCCATCGAGAGAGACAGACAGTGAGAGAGAGAGACAGATCCTGAGCAAGTACAGGCTGAGTGAGCACAGTCTCGCCATCGAGAGAGACAGACAGTGAGAGAGAGACAGACAGTGAGAGAGACAGACAGTGAGAGAGAGAGACAGATCCTGAGCAAGTACAGGCTCAGTGAGCACAGTCTCGCCATCGAGAGAGACAGACAGTGAGAGAGAGAGAGACAGTGAGAGAGAGAGAGACAGATCCTGAGCAAGTACAGGCTGAGTGAACACAGTCTCGCCATTGAGAGAGACAGACAGTGAGAGAGAGACAGACAGTGAGAGAGAGAGACAGATGCTGAGCAAGTACAGGCTCAGTGAGCACAGTCTCACCATCGAGAGAGACAGACAGTGAGAGAGACAGACAGTGAGAGAGAGAGAGACAGATCCTGAGCAAGTACAGGCTGAGTGAACACAGTCTCGCCATCGAGAGAGACAGACAGTGAGAGAGACAGACAGTGAGAGAGAGAGACAGACAGTAAGAGAGAGAGACAGATCCTGAGCAAGTACAGGCTCAGTGAGCACAGTCTCGCCATCGAGAGAGACAGACAGTGAGAGAGAGACAGACAGTGAGAGAGAGACAGACAGATCCTGAGCAAGTACAGGCTCAGTGAGCACAGTCTCGCCATCGAGAGAGACAGACAGTGAGAGAGAGACAGACAGTGAGAGAGACAGACAGATCCTGAGCAAGTACAGGCTCAGTGAACACAGTCTCACCATCGAGACCGGCAGACACAGAAAGAGCTGGTTACCCCGAGAGCAAAGGGTGTGTGTTCACTGTAGAACAGGAGAGATCGAGACAGAGACGCACTTTCTCCTTCACTGTCACAAATACAGCTCAATTAGAGACCTCTACTTCAATAAACTCAATAACCTAATACAGGACTTTACAGCCATGACTGAAGTAGAGCAGATACAGATAATACTAGGAGAGGGACAGACAGCAGCACTGGCGGCCAGATACGTGTGTGTGTGCCACAGCCTGAGAGACAGCAGGTGAATGTGTGTGTGTGTGTGTGTGCGTGTGTGTCTGACCTCAGTGTGTTCCCCTACTGTCCACCACAGTGACCCTCAGGAATGTGTGTGTGTGTGTGTGTGTGTGTGTATATGTTAAAACACTGTGGTATCAAATGTTCAAATGTTCACAGAAATTATAATCTGTTACACTGTTAATTCGTGCAATTAATCTAATTTGTACATTTAAATTGTTAGAATACTTTATTATTCTTTATGTCTTTATAATTATTCTATGTGTTCCAAGCTTTGGCAATATTGTAATATGTACAGTCATGCCAATAAAGCAATTTGAATTTGAATTTGAATTTGAGAGAGAGAGAGAGAGAGAGAGAGAGACAGAGAGAGAGAGAGAGAGAGAGAGAGAGACAGAGAGAGAGAGAGAGAGAGAGAGAGAGAGACAGAGAGAGAGAGAGAGAGAGAGAGAGACAGAGAGAGAGAGAGAGAGAGAGACAGAGAGAGAGAGAGAGAGAGAGAGAGAGAGAGAGAGAGAGAGAGAGAGAGAGAGAGAGAGAGAGTCCTGTCACTGTTTGTCACATCACAACTCTCTTTTTTCACATGTTTAACAGTAACTCGTGTGGTCATGATCAGCAGTGATCTCTTCAGAACAGCGCTGAGTATGTCCAACTGTGAACACTGAAGACATGAAAGATCTGGAGAGCCTCCAGTGAAATAAAACATTGTCTGTGTTTGAATCAGACACTTTCCCTGGAAATTCTCACAAAGAGTTCAGAAACAACCAAATGGAAAACTCACACAAATTATTCTTGAAATTGTTTCAATGGTTCAAGAAATAACCATCTTTTTATCATGAACCCTTTTGTCTTTTGTATTATTAGACTTATGTAAATATTATATAGTATATTAAATAAATAACTTTTTATCCCCTTTTCTCCCAATGTTGGATGCCCAATTCCCGCTACTTAGTAGGTCCTTGTGGTGGCGCGGTTACTCACCTCAATCCGGGTGGTGGAGGTCGAGTCTCAGTTGCCGCCCGCTTCTGAGACTGTCAATCGACGCATCTGATCACGTGACTCGTTGTGCATGACACCGCGGAGACTCACAGCATGTGGAGACTCATGCTACTCTCCACGATCCACACACAACTCACCACACGCCCCATTGAGAGAACCACTAATCACCACCACGAGGAGGTTACCCCATGTGACTCTACCCTCCCTAGCAACCGGGACAATTTGGTTACCCCATGTGACTCTACCCACCCTAGCAACCGGTACGGTTACCCCATGTGACTCTACCCTCCCTAGCAACCGGGCCAATTTGGTTGCCCCATGTGACTCTACCCTCCCTAGCAACCGGGCCAATTTGGTTACCCCATGTGACTCTACCCTCCCTAGCAACCGGGACAATTTGGTTACCCCATGTGACTCTACCCTCCCTAGCAACCGGGCCAATTTGGTTACCCCATGTGACTCTACCCTCCCTAGCAACCGGCCCAATTTGGTTACCCCATGTGACTCTACCCTCCCTAGCAACCGGCCCAATTTGGTTACCCCATGTGACTCTACCCTCCCTAGCAACCGGCCCAATTTGGTTACCCCATGTGACTCTACCCTCCCTAGCAACCGGGACAATTTGGTTACCCCATGTGACTCTACCCTCCCTAGCAACCAGGACAATTTGGTTACCCCATGTGACTCTACCCTCCCTAGCAACCGGGACAATTTGGTTACCCCATGTGACTCTACCGTCCCTAGCAACTGGCCCAATTTGGTTACCCCATGTGACTCTACCCTCCCTAGCAACCGGCCCAATTTGGTTACCCCATGTGACTCTACCCTCCCTAGCAACCGGGCCAATTTGGTTACCCCATGTGACTCTACCCTCCCTAGCAACCGGGACAATTTGGTTACCCCATGTGACTCTACCCTCCCTAGCAACGGGACAATTTGGTTACCCCATGTGACTCTACCCTCCCTAGCAACCGGGACAATTTGGTTACCCCATGTGACTCTACCCTCCCTGGCAACCGGGACAATTTGGTTACCCCATGTGACTCTACCCTCCCTAGCAACCGGGCCAATTTGGTTACCCCATGTGACTCTACCCTCCCTAGCAACCGGGCCAATTTGGTTACCCCATGTGACTCTACCCTCCCTAGCAACCGGGCCAATTTGGTTACCCCATGTGACTCTACCCTCCCTAGCAACCGGGACAATTTGGTTACCCCATGTGACTCTACCCTCCCTAGCAACGGGACAATTTGGTTACCCCATGTGACTCTACCCTCCCTAGCAACGGGACAATTTGGTTACCCCATGTGACTCTACCCTCCCTAGCAACCGGGACAATTTGGTTACCCCATGTGACTCTACCCTCCCTAGCAACGGGACAATTTGGTTGCTTAGGAGACCTGACTGGAGTCACTCGCCCTGAATTCAAACTCACGACTCCAGGTGTGATAGCGTCAATACTCGCTGAGATACACAGACCCCTTAAATAAATATTTTTATGTTTTGTTACTTTTGAATCCTTTTTATTATTATACAGTAATGATACATTTATTACATTATGTACATAATATCTATATAAAAATTATTACATATTTATAATTTTACTATATTTTATTACACATTATATAAAATATTATATATAATTATATAACATATAAACATATTATTACATTATATAATATATTTTTTGTTTTTATTATAGTTATATGATACTTTAGAGTCCTTTTTATTATTATATTTTTATGATATTTTTAGTTAATTGTTTTACACATTTATTATATAATATATATAAAATATAGAAATATTTTTAATATTATATAATATTTAATTATAATGTTTACAAGAATACTTTTTTAATATATTATTTATAAAACATGATGTTTTTACTTTATTTTATTACACATTTATTTATCAAAATATTTGTAATATTATATTATATATTTATATTATATGTAATATATAAATGATATTTAAAATATATATTATATATGTTATTTATGAAACATTTGAGTCCTTTTTAATATTAGACCGTCATTATATTTTTACTTTATTTTATTACACATTATATAAAATATATAAATATTTTTTATATTATATAATACATTTGTATAAAATGATTTTATATGTTATTTATGATACTTTAATGATACTTTTGATTGCTTTTTATTATTAGAGACTTTTATGATATTTTTACCTTCATTTATTACACATTAAGTAAAATATATAAATATATTTGATATATTATTTATTAAACTTGAATGATCCTTTTTATCATTGTACTTATATTTGTCATTTTTCTACACAATTATATAAAATAAATAAATACATATTTTTAATATCATATATATAATACATAAATATTTTTCAATATCATCTAATATATTTTTTGTTACATTTTTAGGTTTTGAAAAAAAATATCCTTTTGTGCTCTGCATAAGAACGGGTTTGGAACGACATGAGTGAATACATGATGACAGAATTTTCCTTTTTAGGTGAACTATAACTTGTGCTTGTCATCACTGTTGTCACTTTATTCTGTACAAACAGCAGCTGTGACAAGAATGAAATATCTGACTGTGTAGATCACAACACTTGTTGATTTAAATGATCAGCATTACACCACTGAAAGTGTGAAATCATCATCCTCGCCTTTCAAACACACACTCAGCATTTCTCAACCTCTTTAAACTATATTCCCTCAACAAACACACATGAACTTCAGCTCGCTTCATAAACACATCTGAACAGCACGCAGGAGACGAAGAGAGCGTTTTACGCCAGATCTGTGTGACCATCACACCGCAGGGGTCGGCTTTTAATACACAACATGACCTTTACCCTCTAATCAACTCACTTCACAAAACCCCTCGACCTCATTACATTGATTTTTCTGTTGCACCTATACAAGTGCTTCTCCACATCTGATGTCCTACAAAACTGGAGAAATCTCTTCATTTCCCTCTCAGCCTGTACCAAATTCAGGCCATGAAAAGATCAAACATAACAAGGCACGACGCGCCCTGCTGGAGGAAAACCTCGGCCGTGAATGTCACCAATGCAAACCAGCTGTTTGTGCAAATGAACAGCACAGCCAAACTCCTCCATTTTCTTCATATTCAATCGCTTTCATCTCGCACTTCAAACGCAGCAAAAGTCAAACATCACAACACCAGCGGCCATGTTCCCATCTGAATCTCCTGGACTCTCCATGTCATTGCAACAAAACCCCTCGGGCACCACGGATGTGCTTCTCGGCAACGATAGGTAGTCACGGCGACCTTACCGGGACACGCGCAGCCTCCCACAGACATCTTCTCACATGCCCGTCACCGGAGCTGCAGCAGAACGCTTGAATGGTGCCGTGGAGATTTCACTCTCTTGCGAGCTCGTTGTCGCTCTGGACCACCACTGCTGCTGCTCACATGGGCGTCTGTTTTCCACACACACAGCGGCGAGGGAGAGAGAGAGAGAGAGAGAGAGAGAGAGAGAGAGAGAGTGAGAGGTTAAAAAAAGAACAAGCACAAAGGAATGAGAGCAGAGCTAGAGACGGAGCGAGAGACATGGGGAGTTCCAGAGCTCTCTCTCTCTCTCATTAGTGTGCAGATAACAGCACAGGTGGGTGGAGAGAGAGAGAGAGAGAGACATGGGCTCTGTGTCTCTCTCTCACAACTCAACATTTCTATTCGCACTGTGTCTCACTCTCTCACTGTCATCCATTCATCCTGCCAGTCTTACACAACAGCACTGCAGAGAGACAGACAGACAGACAGACAGACAGACAGACAGACTGACCTCAGTATCTGGACAGGTCATCCCAGAGGTCACGTTTGCTTTACCAACAGATGTTCCCTGTTCGAGGGCTAGTTTGCTCAAAAACAAAAATTCTGTCATCATCTTTTGTGTTCCATGAAGCACAAAGTCATACAGCTTTGGAACGACATGAGGGTGAGTAAATGATGACAGATTTGAGTGTGTGCGTGTGAGGTAACCTACCCCATTAAGCACTGCGTGACGTCTCACAGTCAGTATGTTTACATGTGCAGTTATAACATACATAGTCGAGCTAGTGTTCATTGTCTGTCCAAGTATATGTGACACAATCGAATGAGGTTATGCATTAAAACACAGCTGGTATTTTTGAACAACATCACTGTATAAAAACACTATTGTGCATATCAATTGTAGACATTAACCATTTAAGCTCAGATGGGCCCGCGAGAATATTTTTTAGTATTAATAACTCCAGTCTTGACCAACACAATATAAGTATTGTCTGAAAGTTTATAAACTTTATAATACATGTGACATTATGACCAAAACTGAACAAGTGCTTTAAATGTGCAGATAAATCAGAATTGTTCAGTTTTGATCATTTATTAAATAATGCGTGACTGTATATATTATTACAATCAGTAAAAACATCAAACTGATCAAATATTCATGTGTCATGTGTTGTTGGAAATCTCTCAAAGAGTAAAATACAACCAGACTATTTGTTTTACTCACTGACTAAAATATAGCAATTAACAGCTTAATGTTTAACAATTATGTTTAATGTGAACAGAACATAAAACATCACATATCATTATTTAGAGTCAGTGATTATCTTTCAAACGAGTCCACACACAAGATAATCAGATGTATTGATCATTAGATAATCCACATGAAGCACAATGTTACATATGACCACCAGGAGATGGCGCCAAATACATGACACAGACTCAATGATGACTCAAATGGCACAGAATGAAACTGAATGAGATGATTATCTTTCAAACGAGTCCACACACAAGATAATCAGATGTATTGATCATTAGATAATCCACATGAAGCACAATGTTACATATGACCACCAGGAGATGGCGCCAAATACATGACACAGACTCAATGATGACTCAAATGACACAGAATGAAACTCATTCTGTGAAATCTCATGACTAAAATCATGTCTGCATGCTATGCAAACCTTTAGTCATTGTTGTGTTTGCATGTGTAATTAGTTCTTATGTACAATTATTATCTTTTATTTGTTTGGAGATGTTTTTACACACTATGATAAATATATTAAATAGATAAATAATTTTTGTAAAGCTATAACTATTGATTTTCATATCGTTTTTCTCACATGATTGGGAACAAAACAAAAGCATTTTTTTGCAGCCACCTTATTTACACCCAGAGAAGATTTTTCCAGCAGTTTCTTAGTCTGAGAGTCTCATAATTGATCATAATTTATAAGCCTTTAATTTTGGGAAATGTATGCCATTGAATGGGATGTTATGAAAGATAAATTGCATAATTTAAGAAATAAAAATACAAAAGCAATTTTTAATCTTCTTCCAACAACTCTAATATTTAAAAGATAGTTTCACTTTCATGCACATGATGCATGACCGCTAATTACAAACAACATCTCTTTTAACGTTCCTATACTGTTCGGTTCATTTGGACTGAAATCCATTTTTCCAATGTAATAAAATTGGTTTCCTTTATCTGAGGAAGACTTGGTGACTTCTCATTCATTTGCCACCTGAACACAAAGAAACAAATTCAGACTTGATTCGAGTGGCTGTAAAAAAAGAAGAAAAACTGTTCATGTTCATTTTCAAAACTGACACATTTATTATATAATATGTGGAAATGAATGGGAAAAACTAAAAATAGAGCAATTTTTCCATTTTGTCAATTACAATATATAAATCAGCCACAATGCAGAAAAAACACACAAAAATGAAGGAGTGAAACTACACAATATGCAGAGTGCAAAACATACAAACACACACACACAAAGTGTCTAAATATATTTCCAAATGCATAACTTATGATAGAATTACTACACAGTAGATGGCTGGATAAAACACTGCCGCCATCTACAGGCTATTATTGTCATAACAAGTTATTGTGTCCGGTCAAAAATGACCACGAACAGCAAAGTTAGCGCCCTTCATGATCAGAACAGGACGGTTAAAAAGAACATATGGTTTTGACTTTAGAAGTATACACTTGCGCTCGGTGCATTCTGGGAGTTTTTTCTGGAGCGAACGTTTAAATGCGCTAAAATTGCCAAATTGCAAATGGGATGGCCCTAGAAATTATGACTCTTTGGCCAGTGCCCTGACTAGTGAACCAGGGAGCTGATTGAGACACACACACACAGTATTACCACAATATAGATTAGTGTGTGTGTGTGTGTGTGTGTGTGTGTGTGTGTGTGTGTGTGTGTGTGACTTCAAGAGGCTTCTGGGAAGTGTTCTTACAGTCCAGAGGCACAAATAAACCTCCTTCAACACTGATGTAGCACTGAATACATCATCACACAGATCTGCCATCAGAGTGTCTCACTGACTGAAAAAGAGACGAGATGGAGGGACGAAGAGTGTGTGCTCACGTGACTGATGCTCGGGTTTGTGCTTGTGTGCAAGTGTGTTTTTAGTGTCCGTTAACACACACTCACTTTACATTCACACTCTCTCTCTGTGTCAGGCAGTGTCGGTTTGAGGGAGAGACTGTGGAATGAAGCTCATTACAGCAGTGACGGGGGTTAGTTCACCCACAGGGGGCACCGTAACCATGGCAATGTGGCAGATCAGTGATTATACTGTGAGCAGATACACTACACACACACATACAGTGTGAGTCAAAAGTCTGAGAGCACACTGAATATCTCGGATTGTACCTGTCAGACACGGTCCAGCTGTACATTCTCTCAGGCTGCTCTGGGATCAGATGTTACTGTTACTGACACACGTGACAGAGCAGCTTTCACTGGCAGTGCTGCCGTCCAGCGGGTAATGATTGATCTGGTGTCAGGTTAAAGGTCAGGGGTCCACTGTGTTGGAGTTCTGTGAACTAACAGAGTCACATACACACACATGCAAACTTTAAATGATGCAATCACTGTTGGGTGTAATCTGATAACAAAGTAATTAGTTAATGTAGTCTAATGACTTTTAAGTCAAATGTAATGTAAACATTAGATATTAAATTCTTGCAATCAGATTAGTTACTATATTTTGTCACACATTATCCATTTGCTCATATTTTTCTTACATATCCCAGCTAAGCTGGGGTCAGAGTGCAGGGTAAACCATGACATGGCGCCCCTGGAGCAGGTAGGATCAAGGGCCTTGCTCAAGGGCCCAACAGTGTTATCTTAGCGGTGCTGGGGCTTGAACCCTTGACCTTCTGGTCAGTAACCCAGAGCCTTAACCGCTGAGCAGAGGAAAAGTTAGGAGAAATGTAATGATGTCATGAGGTCTAAAGGGCCTCGCTCTGTTTTATGGTTCAGTCTTCCGACGGTTACACCCCATGACTTTAAGCCCCGAATAAATATAATATAAAAAGGACTTTAGACTCATATAATTGTTTTTACACATGTGTGAATGTATTTTGGAATTATTCAACAGATCTGGACAAACAAAAAAAAAAAAAAAAAAGAGCTTCATGTGACTGTCCCAATTACTTTTATTATATAATATTATTTATGTATAATACATTTAAAATATAATTTCACATCTGTTTGTGTTTCTGTGACAGCTAAAATGTGTGCGACATTGAACAAGGAAATACAAATATTATTTTGAATTAATTGACAGAGAAAAAAAATGTTTGTGAAGTGTTTTAGAAAGTAACGTAAAACTCAGGTAATAAGTAATGTGATTACTTTTCAATGTATTAATAAGTAGAGTAATCAGATTACACTTTCAGGTGAGTAATTAGTCATTTGTAACAGATTACTTTGAGTAACTAATCTTACCCAACACTAGGAATGATAATAATAATCACAGGTGGGCGTGTCTTTAAGACCAAGCCTATACAATCTAGAGGGGTCCAACAGAATCGCTGTAAAATCTTGAATTGAATAAGGCACACCCTTGAATCTCTAGATGCAGACTTGATGTTTTTAGGATACTAGCCCACACTCCCTCCTTCCATTTGATCAAAGGGCCGAAATTAACTCTGACTAAATCAGACAAATTTGCTGGGAATAAAATACCCAAATACTTAAAGCCCTGTTTGGGCCACTTACTGGGTAGTACACCGTCAGAGCCAAAGCTTCAGATTTAGACCAATTAACTCTGTATCCTGAGAACTTAGAAAAGGAATTAATAATTCTGTGGAGGCAAGACATAGATCTAGTGGGGTCAGAGACGAATAATAAAATATCTTCTGCATAAACTAAAGGTTTATGTGCCACACCTCCCGCCATCACCTGGAAAATCTTCCTCCTTATCGCGCCTGCTAATGGTTCCAGGGCAAGACCGAACAATAATGGGGAAAGAGGGAACCCTGCTGGTGCCCCTATCCAGAGTAAAATAATCTGAAATTAATCAATTTGTTTGTACCGCTGCTACCGGGTGTCTATAAGTAACTTAATCCATCCAATAATAGTGTTCCCGAACCCATATATTTCCAAAATCTTAAAAAGATAATCCCATTCTACCATATCAAACACCTTCTCAGCATCAAGTGAGGTAGCAGCGACCGGAGACTGATCATTCACCACTGATCACATGATATTGATGAGACCACTAATGTTATCAGAAGAGCTGCGGCCCTGAATAAACCCCACCTGATCTATATGTATAAGAGATGTCACTGGACTGATCCGGGCTTGTGTCATGATTGGAGAAAGATTTCCATTCTTTAATGATTCTGTATAAACTTCTAGCAAAAGTGGAGCCAGTTCTGTAGCATAAGATCTAAAATATTCAGCGGCAAAACCATCTGACCCCGGAGCCTGTAGACAAGACCTTAATTACCTCACCAAACTCCTCCAAGGTTATCTCAGAATCAAGATCATTCATTTGCTCAGTCGTCAGTTTAGGGAGTTCTGATGGTCCCACAAAGTTTCTAATATCTTCATCAGTGGAGGAAGACGTGGAACTATAAAGATCAAGATATAATTCTTTAAAAGCATTATTAATATCAATGAGGTAAATATTTCCCCAACAGCAGATTTCACTGAGAGAATGGTAGAAAAAGACTCTCTCTGCTTTATAGATCTATAAAGCTATTGAGTGTACCCCCCCGACTCAAAGTGTGACTGTCTTGCCCTGAATAGCCAAAACTCCACCTTCTGTGACAAAATAGTGTTATATCTGTATTTCAATCGGGTCAATTCTATGAGTCCATCAGACGACATTCAGCTCTTCAGTTCTGTCTCGGTACTTTTAATATTCTCCTCCAACTCCACGAGTTCTTGTGCTTTGGATTTTTGGATGAATGAGGCGTACTGTATGATCCGACCCCTAAGAACCACCTTAAGTGCCTCACAAGCCACGCCCACTGAGGATACCGAGGACCAGTTGGTCTCCATATGAACATTGATTTTGTTGGAAATCAGGATTTTGCAAAAGGGACACATTAAAGTGCCAAATATATGATTTCTCTTTCTCTGTATGTGTCAACACCTCTAAACTCACCAGGATGTGATCTGAGACTAAAATGTTTCCAATTGAGCAATCCACAACAGAAATGAGGGACTTAAATATAATAAAAAAATCTATTCTAGAATAAATCTGAAGAAATAAATGTTATAGTCCCTCCCAGATGGGTTCAAAAGTCTCCAAATACCTGTAAGACCAAGATCTTTCCACATCCTGTGAAGCATCAATGTTGCTCCTTACACACTTTTGCTTCACTATGATCAAGGACTGAGTCCATCAAAAGATTAAAGTCTCCTCCCAATATTATATCATGAGGGGTGCAGCGGCTTGCAACATCCCTTCAAGATCAATAAAAAAGCCCTGATCATCAGTGTTAGGTGAGTAAATATTAGACATTTGCCCCTGAATTTCTGCTAAAACAATAATGACTCTTCCTAATTTATCTTAAATCTGTTTGAGACGTTTGAACTGTAGATGTTTATATATCAATGTAATGACTCCCCTGCTCTTACTCGAGCCAGCACTA